>PVHX01000025.1:0-100545 GCA_004024805.1 Geosciurus inauris
TTTTTTTTTGGTACCGGGGATTGAACTCAGGGGCACTCGACCACTGAGCCACATCCCCAGCCCTATTTTGTGTTTTATGTAGAGACAGGGTCTCACTGAGTTGCTTAGTGCCTCGCCATTGCTGAGGCTGGCTTTGAACTCGCGATTCTCCTGTCTCAGCCTCCCTAAGTGCTGGGATTACAGGCTTGAGCCACCGCGCTCTGATGTTGCAAGTCTGGAGAGCTCCACATGCTGTCATGCTGCCCTACAGTATCTTTTAAAACCTTCACAAAATCAGGGATAGGTCTTAGATTCTGTCAAATGACTTACTGCTTTTGTTGATGAGATTTTGTTGTGAGCAAGCTTTTGAAATAAAAATATTAAGGAGACGATATTTTTCTTTTGTTAAATTATTCTAGTATGCTTGCACTCTGCTAGCTAGCCTCTTCCAGCATGATTACTTTGGTTTATTGCTTTATTCATTTGTTTGTGTTTTTAAAAAATTCGTATTATAAAGTGAAAGCTCCCTATGATCATATGTGTGTGTGTGTGTGCATGTGCATAACCTAAGCACAATTAGGATTAAGGCCATCCCCCCTGCTTTTTAATAGCATTTAGGAAATTTCCTATTATTTTCTCTTCTGGAGGAAGCAATGGGTAGTTAAGTTACTCTTTGCTACTTGAAAATTTGGAAGAATTTTTATTTAAATAAGAATGCCCAAGTCTTATTTTCATAACAGTGTGCGAACACTTTTTTCAACATATTTAGTTACTGGATATTTAAATTTCCCCTTTGTTGTTTTATGTTTTTAGGTAAAAATTTGGAAAGCATAAATCGCCTAGGCCTTTGCAGATCTGACTTTGAATTCCAGCTGTGTCTCTTAGTAGCTGGCTGACCTTATACATGTAACTTCATCTTTCTGAGCTTAAGTTCCTGTCTGTGAAAGGAGGACAAATATTTATCTAACGAGGTTATTATACTGACAGAAGGAGGGCATGTGCATGAAGAAGTACTGTGACAGCCATGTGCTCACCAAGTGGTAATTCCCTTGCTTCGCACAAACAGTTCATTTCACTAAAACACATTAGTGTTTAAATGCACAAAGTGTTTTTTGGTACATTTTCCCCTGTTATCCTGGGTGCTCTATTTTCTGACTTATTTCTAATTTTATTAGCTTTTTAAATTAGATTTTGCTGTCTGACAGTTATTAGTCACTTAGAAGTAATCTTTGCTTATGTTAGTCACTTCCCTTAGTTTTGTGTAACCTTTAATCAATTTGTTTATTTTAGTATATTTACAGTTTCCTATTGTCCTGTACCTTACCCCCCCATTTCCTTTCCTTATATAATAAAATGAGAACTTAATTTTTTTCTAATGAATGGAAACAAGTAAAACTATGAACTTTTCTCTAAATATTGTTTTGATCATTTCCTACAGATTTTGATATGTAATTATTATTCTGTTAATATTGTGTTATTAGATTCTGAGCACGTAATTATAATTAGGTTTTCAGTGACTGGCTGGAAGCAGGGAGACTAGTTAAAGAGACCAGCATAATCATTGCTCAAAAGGCTAACGCTGAGTATCTAGACGGAGACTGCTGATCAAATGTCAGAATTTCTGGGGCCGGGAAATAAAATTAACCAGTCAGATGCCTACATACACTGAGCACCATCCTCCTTACGGTAGCTTTGCATATGTTCCTTCATAATCCCCAGAACAGAAGTATGGCATTTATTTCATTACCTCTTCTGCAGTAGGAAATGCTGGAGTGGTCAGATGGCTTCCCCAAGAGCCCCGAGCAAGTACGACCAGTGTCTCAGGAATGTTAGTTGGGTGTATTCTTCACCCAGTGCTATGTCACCTCTTAAATGGCTCTGAGACACTTATTTAGAAGCCAAATCTTATTATCTGGAATACCAATGGCGAGCACTGTCACCTTTTAATCAAACGTGTGGGGACAGGATTAGTCTATGCTTGTTTTGAAATGTTACTTAAAATCAGTTTCCCTAAAAGAAGACTTGTGTCAATGGAGTTTTCAAAAGCACAAGAATGTTCACATTTAGAGCTTTTTGACCTATTTTACACAACTCCATAAGAGCAAGCCAAATCAGATGATGATGTAGAATATGCATTAATAATAGCTATGGTATTAAATAACTACCACATGGCAAACACTGTGCTATAAGAACTTCATATGCATTATTTCAATAAGTCTTTATAATAGTCATGAGAGGTATTAATTTTATTCTCTCTTGGTTATAGATTGGGGTTCTGCCACTCCAAAGTGTTAAATAATTCATCCCAACAGAAGCAGGAAATGGAACAACCAGCACTTAAATGCAGGTTATATGACTTCAAAGCCCAAGACAATTGCTTTTACCTAATTGTCTCTCCTGAAAGCTATAATAAGGTAGAATCTAAGTCATTACAAAGGAAAATAAAGCCATGCATTGCTTAACCATGGGAATAAATTTGGAGTAATGTGTGTTAGTTGATTTTTGTCATTGGACAAACATTGTAGAGTGTACTTACACAAACCTAGATGATAAAGGTCAATCACGTTCCCCTCATATAATCAAGAGATGCAGTAAACACAAGATGTATTCTGCCAGCATAACAGGACATACTATTTTACAGCAAACATTTTTTAATAAGTAGAAGTGTTACACTCTAAAATAATGATAAAGAGTGTAAAATAGAAAATTCACAAACCAGTAACATAGTTGTTCATTATCATTGATTATCAAGTATTATGCACTATAGGCAATTGTATCGCTGTACTTTAACATGACTGGCAGTTCAGCAGGTGTGCTTCCAGCAGCATCTCCCTGAACAGGTGAGCAACACATTACAACACAACTTCATGGGGGATGTACCCATGAAGGAATTTCTCAGTTCCATTTTCATCTTATTGAAATGCCATCACATATGTGATCCATCACTGACCAAAACATCACTATGTAGCATGTGGCTTTATTAAGAATGTGGGGCCTTGGCAAATGGATGGAACTGGAAAGCATTATGCTAAGTGAAGTAAGCCAATCCCCAAAAAACAAATGCTGAATGGCTTCTCTGATTAGTGGATGCTGATGAATAAGGGAGGTGGGAATGGGAAAGAGAAATAGAGAAACACTGGACGCGACATGGGGGAGGCGGGGGGCAGGAAAGGGAAATGGGTATAGTAAAGATGGTTGATAAAAAATATATATATACTGTTCATTGAAAGTGCATATAAAGGTGTTTAATATGAAGAATGTAATCTGCTTATAATTTTGTGGAAAGTTAGGAAAATTATGATTGTAACAATTTTTTTTTCTATTTGCCTCAACAAATGTTTTCAGTGAACAGTGAAAAAAAAAAAAAGAAAGATGATGTACTTAGAAATAAAGTTAATAAATACTCAAAAAAAAAAAGAAGAAGAATGTGGGGCCTTGGGAGGTGTGGACCTTTGTGTTGCTAGAAGGATTTAAGTAGAAGTTTATAATCCTCTGTCCACAAAACGAAGGGAGAGTCTATAACCACAAGTCACTGCTACTTATCATGAACAAGGCACCAGAATATTTGTCAGAAATAGGGTAGTGTATGGAAGAAAAGTCAGGCTACCTGTGATGCAGTGAGATTCCTGTCAAAGGGTCAGATAGAGCAGGAGAAACACCTCCCTGAAGATAGGGTATATATTTGAATGGACAGTTTAACTCAATGGCCTTTTTAAATTTTCCTAAAGGCCTTTTATGGATGTTTTCAGATTCACTATCTTAAATATTCGTTTTGATTTTGTCAGAAAAAGAAGTTAGGATGGCAAGTCTCAAAGGTTTGAGTGTGTGTCTTACCTTGAGATATTAGAAATTTTCAATCCCCTCAAGAGATTAAAAGATCCAAAAGAGCCCTGAAAAATAATTGCAGTGCAGATACTAACCTCACATTCTAGATGCATCCACCATTGTACAACACGACATTTCGTCACCTGTCGGTGCTCTGGGGCCCCTTGAGGAGAGCCCTTACTGCCTTCCAGTCCCTCCTGCACATGTGTGCATCTGGCCCTGTGCTAGATGTTTTAAGTGTTAAGTGTGCCAGTGTTTAAGCACTCTTTCTGAGATGCTGGCTTGATATCAGTCTCTACTGGTTATTCAAGACATGATCTATTAACTTGGCATCACTCAACACAGTGTTATATCTGTTATGTCATGTGTATTATGTCATGGCAATGTATAAATTAAATTCATATACAATCAATGGTTGTATTATATTGTATAATATATATAATATAATACGGCCCCTGTGGTGTGTCCACAGTACAGCGGCTAGATGATGGGCACTATCAAAACTGCTCTATTTGACCACTAAAGCTACCCGAGACAAGCTGGTGCCTAAACAAAGAAGTATGTTATCATCCCTGCCATGATCAAGACTTGTGTTAGTAAATCCTGAACCTAACTTAATGTGTAGGGAAACCTTGCCCCCCCATTTCGTCCTTGACTGGAATAATCCTGATTTGAAGTCTTTGGACCACAGGGAAAAGTCTGGCTGTGACTCAGGGGCCCCAACTGTCCAAGGCGAGCGAACACATTCCACAGGCCTCTGACTCTTCATTCTCTTTGTTGACTTCCTGCTATGTGACCTAAGCAAATCAAGAAATGTTTGTGAACCTTAATTTCTTTACTTAGGAAATGGTGATTTTGATAATATATTCTCTGTGAGATTGTTGTGGAAATAAAACAAAATAAAGACAGTGAAACATTTTTACAAACTGTAAAGTAACACAAAGGAAAAAGAATTGTTGCTTCGGCAGTGGTGTTCTGGCAGAGCCTGGACTCCAGCTGAAAGCAAGCTGACTCAGAAGCAGGTTTGTGGGGAAGCTGGAAGCCTGCTGGGGCATTGCTAAGGAAACCGGCAGAGAAGTAAAACGTCACCGGAACCCCATCCTTATCTGCCTGCTGCAGAGTAGCTACCAAGAGCACAAACAATGCCAGGGACTGGTCATGGATAACTTGGGAAAAACATGTCAGATTCCATTTAAGGAGGGAGAGAAGGTGGGAGCAGCCTCCAAAGAAGGAAAGTCTTGCTCTTGGTTGCAGAATAGAGCACTTCCTGAGCATTTCTCATTGGCGGTATATTGCCATCTGGAAGGCAGAAGGAGTAGGCTGGCTCTCAGGTTTCCTTTCAAAAGGGGAAGCCTTTGTCCCTGGCATCATTGGGATGATTGTAAGGAGATGATTTTAGTAGCATAAATCCTGGGTGTCCCTCTGGGCTCAGTGATCCACTGACAGTTTCTTTGCTGAATGTAACCAATAAGTTGGTATAAAAATGAGTCCTGACCCTGGGGATTAAAATATGGAGAGTCCTCTGTGTTCCTTTATGCCTCAAAATACCTCTCACATAATCTCCTCCTTGCCAAGGACCCTTTGGTTTTGGTTTTCTGTGGTGGATTATTCTTTCTGCTCCCTTTATGCTTAGAAGAGAGGATATCCAGTAGCCACGCAATCTTGATTTTCCTTGATGGAGCTCCTTGAATATACTCCCAAGAGTATTCCTTCCCTACATAGAGCTCTGTCACAAGTCATCTCCGTCCATGTCACCTCTATGCTATCATTTAAAAAACTACAAACGTCAAAGTTATTTTCAACCTCTTATTCTTTCCTAACAATATGTCAGTAAAAGTTAGTGAGTTCATCTGCCTGTATGTGCCTAGTTCATTTCAGCTCACTGGGCCTTTCTGGTTGGGTCCTTCATCACATCTTGCCTGAACATAGCTTTGGGCATCACCCTTACCTTCTAGCCACATGAATATCTCTTCTGGAAAGTGCTAAAGAATCCTGTATAAAAAGCAGACTCACATCTGCCATTCCTTGCTTGAAAGCTTCTGACAATCTTTTCCCACTGAAGTACACACACGGCTCTATAGCATTTGAGTGAGTTCCTTTTAGGGAAAATACTGGGAATTGTATGATCAGCCATAACTATGATATCAAGTAGTTTCATGCAGTGTGGTCTTGAGCTAATCTCTTGGCCTGATCAAGGTACCCCTTCAAACAATGAATGGTTGCAGGGAATACAGAGAAGACTAAATATGTAGTCAAAATTGTTTCAGCAATTTTTTCCTCAAAATTCCATTGGTCATTAGCAGCTATTTAGGTTTCTGAATTACTTTTGGCTTGCATAACTGGAACTACCGAGAAGTCATGTGATAAATGAGGGATGTGTTAAGTAAACAGGCTAGAAATTCTGTTCCATTGCATGAAGCTTGAACTTGGGATCACCCTGGCTGGGAATAAGTAGGTGGGATTTGTTGGAGAAAGCTGTTTATAGCCTATTTTTTAAAACTAGATCACATTCAAATTTATATATGTTTTGTTTAGTAGGTGGTTGTTATATTCTTATTTCAATCACTGTTCAAAAAAAGATTGGGAAGTTAGAATACAAAAAGTCTGATTCTTCAAGAAATAGAAACCTTTTGTTAGAGTCTATTTCTAACGACTCTTACATAGGGAATGGTTTAGAAACAAGAATATAAGGTCTACTAGTGGCTATGCAATCCAGGTAACCACTCAGAGAAGGAACAAAGAAGAATAGGAACCATAATGATTGATCTTGGTTAAGATTAACTGAAAGCAGAAATAAGATAGTTCTCATATATTTAAAATATTCCAAGTGATATATATAAAATGGTACTTCTGGGAAGTTACTTCTGCAGCAGGGTGATACATCTGTATTCTTTTTTAAAAAAAATTTTTAGTTGTAGATGGACACAATATCTTTATTTGATTTGTTTATTTTTATATGGTGCTGAGGATTGAACCCAGAGGGCTATAAGTGTGAGGCAAGCACTCTGCCACTGAGCTGCAACCCCAGCCCTGTATTCTTATTTTGTACCTCCTACACATGGAATTTGTTTAACCATGAAGATGTAGTACTTCTATTAAAAAGTAATCTGACAAGTTTATATGTATTATCAGGGAAAGAATCCAAAATACATTATCAATGTTCTAGAAAGTGGTAAATATTATCTATTGCACAACTCTAGTTTTTGTAAATGCATACATACATGCATGCATATGTGTGTATTTATATTTCCATTACAATTTGTTACTATACACCTGGGCATATTGGCACAAACCTATAGTCCTAGCTACTCAGGAGTCAGAGGCAAGATAATCACTTGAGTCCAGGAGTTTGAGATCAGACTGGGCAACATGGTGAGACCTCATCTCAAAAAATGAACAAATTTGTTAATATGTGAGTATATAATGGAAAAAGAAAATATATTGAAGGAATAGTTGCATCAAATTGTTGGTAATGTTTATCTTTCCAATGTGTGTTAGTCAGAATTTTGTCATTGTAACCAAAACGATTTAAAGAAGGAAAAGTTTATCTGGGGTTCAGAGGTTCAGTCCATAGTTGGCTGACTTCATTGCTCTGGACCTGAGATGAGGCAAAATATGATGGTGGCAAGATGTGGTGAAGGAAAGCTTCCCAGCTTATGGTGAGAGAGGAAGAGAAAAAGAGAGAGAGAGATAATGCACAAGAATCCAGGGATAAGATATAGTCCAAGGGTATGTCCCCAGTGACCTACTTCCTCCAGCCATGCTCCACCTGCCTACAGTTACCACCCACTCAAATTATTTATCCATCAAATGGATTAATCCACTTATGAGGTTGCAACTCATAATCTAATCATTGCGCCTCTGAACATTTCTGCATTAACATATGAGCTTTTTAGTGGCTATTAAAGATCCATACCATAACACAATGTGAGAGATTTTGGAAATATTAATTTTCTGAAAAATGTAGACTTACTATGTTTTCATTTTAGATAATCATATAATCTTACCTGTACAGTCAGAAAAAAATAATAAAGTGTATTTCTGATCAATCTGCCAAAAAATCAAAAACCCCATTTGATGCATTATATCACAAGAAATCAAGAAGAAGTAATGCCAAAAATAAAGTAGAAAAGTGCCATGGAAGGATTTAGCTCCATAAGTTGACACAAAGAATTGGGACTCATAATAAGCTTGCTGATAGCCTATACTGACTCGAAGGAGAAGGCTATCACTGATTAGTAAAATATCGGCAATAATCCTACCACTTAGAATTTAGTTGTTTGTTTTTCACATTTGCTCTAAGCTCTTATTATCACATGTAAATTTCTGTGTTTCCATTTGTTCTGAATTAAGCATATTTTTAATACATACAGGTAAATATGTGACCATGCTATCTTTATGAGATCCTGTGATTCCCTACATTAGTGGAATTTGCTGCTGATTCACATTTTCAGTTACTTAATCTCCCTAATTTTGCCTTTCTCACTGTACAATGAGGATTGTCAGTTTGTTCAAAGAGTTTTGTGTGGAGCAAATAAGATAATCAACTTGTGTTTAAAATAGCGTCTACAACAAAATAAGTAGCTGCTGTGATGATGACCACCGTAACATTGATGAGGGTGGTGATGACGGTGATGATGGTGATGATGAAGTGCCTGCTTTACACAGGCAGGACCATAGGGAGGAGGCAAAGTGCTCCCTGAAGACAAAGCCATCAGCCTGTCCTGTCACTTCTCCTCCTAGCCTTTCTCCAGGAGCATGGTGGCCAAGGCCCCTCCTTGGGAGACACAGTGGTACTTACCTACACTTTCCCAGTTATTGACACTTACACTTGTACAGAAGGTAATATGCTTTTAGCCTCAAATGATCTCTGATGCTTGCCAAATTTGAAGTGTGAATTGTCTACCTCATGTGGCTTGCCATAGGAATCTCATCCCACATGCTTGAAGTGGGAAAGAAGGGTAACATCATTTTCTTTGAATCAACTGAAATCTGTCTCTGAGTCCTCATCTCAATAGAAAGACAGAAAAATCCAATCACCATTATCTGGGGGTGTTTTCCTTTTCTCTATGATCATATCATAAACGGCCCAGTCCCATTCTTCCACGATGACCAGATACATACTTTGTCCACACTTGCATGGTTCCTCAGCTGGGCAGTAAATGTCTTACATGTGAAGCTTGGTGGCAGAATCTTTGTGGAGTCTCGACTTCTCTCAGAGAGAGCCTTTGAAGTCCTGGCCCCTCCTTGGAGATGGCTCTGGGAATCAGGGTTCAGGTTCCTGCTATTTGCAGAGCCCACTGACCTATGTCCTATATTGAGAACTCTCCTTCCAGTTTTCCCTCTTGCAGCACAAATTATTCCAGGAGCTAGGAGGACAAAGCCTAGAGAAGATTTTGTCTTAAGAGCATCTCCCTTGAGCCCTAAGTCAAAGAAGGATAAAGGGCTTGGCTATGTTTTGCAAATCTATATGTGTGCATATGTGTAAAGGTTTGTTCACATGAATTTATACACATGAACATGTGCATGGGGGGCTTATGGAATATAAAAGAGTAAAAAAAAGCAATTTTAATATGTAAAGGAATGATTTTGCCACACTAATTTTACAGATAAGGAGGCTGAGATTCAGAGAGATTATACAGCTTGCTAGAGATAAACACTTGTAGGGGGCTGTGAAGAGTTTGATCTCTGAGTTAGTTCTTCAGCCCAAAAGCTCTTTCAGGTTTCTCAGACTTTCTCTATCACATTCTTATAGTAACTATAAATGCTAGAAATTTTAGTCAAACTCCCCAAGATTTTCCATTATTTAACTATTTGGAAACTTCTAGGATAAATGCCAAATTCCTGATTTGCTTTTTTCCTTTTCAGCTGAATCTGAAGGTTTTCTATGGCAGAGAAACAACTTTAGATCCTAGCATGAAAGTAATAAGAACCATGAAAGGCTAGGACTGGTGGAGACTTTAGGGACCACCTATCTGTGTTTTTTACTTCTAAGAAGCACTGTGCTAGATTATTTGGTTTTAAGCAACAGAAATCTATGCTTTGTAATGTGTGCCAGTGGGAAATTTGTCATGGGGAAACTCACAGATCCCAAAGAAATTTGACATATCTGGTCTTAGAAAGGGCAGTGCTGGGCATCTAGGAAACAGCCCAGCTGTTTTCATCTGCCTGAGCTGCCAACATAGAATACCACAGACTTGGTGTCTTAAGCAACAGGTATTTATTTGCTTACAGTTCTGGAAGCTGGAATCCAATATTAAGGTGCTGGCAGGGTTGGTTTCTAGTGAGGTCTCTCTTTTTGATCTGAAATGGCCACCTTCTCCTCTGACCTAACATGGCTTTTCCTCTTTGAGCCCACACTACTGGTGTCCCTTCCTCCTTTTTCAAGGACTCCAGTCCCAAATTGGTTTGGGACTGCACTCTTATGATGACACAGAACCTTAGTTGTCTTCTTAAAGGCCCCATCTCCAAACACAGTTGCTTTCAACATATGGTTTGACTTTACGATGATTTGAAAATGACATTCATTCAGTAGAAACCATATTTTGAATTTGAACTTTGATCTTTTCTTGGACTAGCAATGCAGTGCAAGATACTCTCTCAAGATGCTGGTCAGTGGCAGCACACTAGCTGCCAGTCAGCCACATGATCATGAGAAGTAAACTACTGATTCTCTATGTGGGCAGTTTGCTACGCTATGATGTTCAGTAGGTTTAGGTGCATTTCAATGCATGTTTGGGGGGGGGGTTTATGATAGTTTTAACTTATGATGGGTTTATGGGAACATAACCCCATCAAA
The DNA here is from genome assembly GCA_004024805.1 of Geosciurus inauris. NCBI lineage: Eukaryota > Metazoa > Chordata > Mammalia > Rodentia > Sciuridae > Geosciurus > Geosciurus inauris. Next base: position 10,604 of record PVHX01000025.1, read on the forward strand.
AATAGAAGAGCCTCTGTATAGTCACATGGGGAATTAAGGCTTCAACCTATGATTTTGGGAGAGATGCAATCCAGTCCCTAACCCCAATGGTTTCAAGTGTCTTCCTGAGGGATAAATCTGCTCCAGTTTTGTCCTCTTTTTGACTCCCATGCTTTAAATTCATATTCCCAGAAAAGGTTTGCCCAACCTGGGTCAAGGAGCCACTTCTATGTTCAGAGTGTTTGGGTTCCCTTGGCTGACATCCTCACAGAGACCATGAAAAGTGAAAATGGGGATAATTTTTCAAAGAAAAATTAAGGAACATTGTGAAGCAGAGATTGTGCAGAAGATGGGGGATTGATGGGGGCTGGAGAAAAGCAGCATTTGGCTATTTCTTCAAATGATAATGTTACTGGAGTCCAAATATACAAAATAATAACTGTGGAGGTGTTCTGTTTTCAGAACAGAAACTTGAATTCCACTCACTCTTCTTTCTCTGTCTTTCATCTAAACTGGAGGAACCCAAAAGCATCTCTGAGGTGAGATGAGTTTAAAACCAGTATACTACCATACCCTCATTTCACAAATGAGAAAAGTAAGGTCAGAAGATCAAGAAAATTTGTGCAAAGCTGTCCAGCAAATCTGGCAGAGTATGGCTCACACCTTGACCTTCCAGCTTGAATCCTGGGCAGCCCCTACTTTTGATACCATGATCACTGTGCATTCCATTTTAGGCAAGTTTGTATTTGGAACTACATCACATAGTTTGCTGGGGTATTTTTAGGTGCCAAACACTTTTCAAAGATTTTTTTTAAAAAAAATAACAATATACAGACAGTCAAGAAGAAAAATTGCAAACATTGTGGACAGTGATTATCATTTATCAACTGAGATCAGACATCCTGCAAAACTGTGTTGTGTGTGACTGATCTGCTGACTGATTAGAACTGTATGAAATCTGGAAGCCTTTCCCCATCGCTTCTCAAACTTGGCTTCATGTCAGAGTCAAGTGTGGATTCTGGTAAGTGCTGGCTCTGGAGCCGATTTGCTTGGGTTGGATCCCAGATTTGCCACTATCCAGCTATGTGCCCATTTTAAGGTCTCCAAGCCTCAGTTTCCTCATTTGTAAAACAGTGAAAATTTTACTTTGAACTTTATAAGATTATTTGGAGAATTAAGCAAAATCCTTGGGCACAACGTTTAGTGTAGAGGCCTGGTCACCACGGGCTCGAAAACATTTGAAACTGGTAGTGGTGGCACATGCCTGTAATCCCAGTACTTTGGGAGGTTGAGACAGGAGAACCACAAGTTCAAAGCCAGCCTTAGCAATGGCAAGGCACTAAGTAACTCAGTGAGACCTTGTCTCTAAATAAAACACAAAATAGGGCTGGGGATGTGGCTCAGTGTTCGAGTGCCCCTGAGTTCAATCCCTGGTTAAAAAAAAAAAAAGTTTGAGTCCACAAGTTTCATTTTCCTTTAAGGTAGCTCTTTATGCATTAAAGAACCCTTCCATGGGCTGGTACTGTGGCTTAGTGGTGGAGTGCTTGCACATACATCCCATGTCAAGCTATAAAAGCTCAGTGAGATCTCCTACATAAAAGAAAAATCCCACAAGATCACAAATAGATTATTTCATGAAAGTTAATTGGAATTGATGCACTCTTAGAAATGAAAAAGGATTTGATTTAAAAGACTATATTTGAATCAAATAATGCTTGGAAGAGCAGCAGAACCCAACAAATACATGTTATTTTTGTGTTTTTTTCATATTAGTTAAAAAAAATAAAAAGGCAGCAGCAGAGGATACTGTCCAAAGCGAGCAAACTGCTCTCTGCTTTGAGGGTGATCACTCCCTCTGGTGGGAAAACGCAGTTTTTAGGGCTCATATCTCTTCTTCCTCTATGAACGAAGAGTCTGCAAAGTTTGAGGCTCAGAAGCCAAACAGAGAGACAATTAGCTTCCTTCCTCTTCCTTTCTCTTAGCCTCCTCCTTGTGGTCTCAGACTGGTGAGAACGATGGACCAGACAGGTGGTGGACAAGGAAATCGGTGGCTGGCAGAAGACACCCACGGAGCAATTGCCTGCCAGCATTTAGGAAAACCTTAAAATTGACGTCAAACTTCCTGCGATCCCAGCAGGGATCTGTTTCCAAGAAAACAGGTTATGATGAGCAAGAAGGCAGTGTTCTGATCGAATTTACATGCAGATCGAATTGTGAATCATGCCGAGGTTTGTGAGAATGGTGACAATTTATGAACAAGTGTTCATTTCTACCAAGTTTTTTCTTTCTTTTTTTGCAGCTGGGTAAAACTAGATTTTTATATAATATTCACTTCTTTGTTAATCTTCTGTAACTAAAAATGATTTGACTTGCCAGGTTGATTTTTTTTTTCACCCCTCCTTAAAATACCCAAACCTCTGAAGAGAAACAAGATAAAATTGCAATGATTAAATTAAAACATATTGGTTAGGCTATATGTTGAGCTGATATTTGAGTTTATGGATCCTATCAAATAATTGAACTTGTAGGCTGAAGCCACTGTAATAGAATTGAGGGGAGGTGTTAAAAGAGGCTGGGGGAGATTTTACATAGTTAATACCAAAGTAGAAGTATTACCAGTTAAGTTTTATTAAAAATGATAAAAAGATAAGAACAAGATTGACAAGAATGAGTTTCTAGAAATTTTCTATTTGTTGCTGTGTACCCCAATTTCCTTCCCCCTGCCAACTAGTGGCATAAAATGCCACTGGCCTTTTGATTAGGATCATAGATTCTGTGGATCTGGGAGTCAGGGGATGCTTGCCTCTACTTCACAACATCTTGGACTTCAGCTGGGAACACCAGGAGTCTTGCGGCAATTCAATGCCTGGGAGCTGGGGTCACCTCAAGGCTTGTCCACTTGTGTGGTTGGAGGTTTGCACCTGCTGCCCTCTGGAGCTTCTGCTGGCAGGAGCCTCTCATGTGGTCTCTCAATTTGGCATTTCTGGTTCCTCAAAGCATGGTGATTGCAAGTACAAAAATCCCAAGAGAACCAGGCAGGAGCTTCTCTTTCTGCAATCGAGCCTAGGAAGGTTTCTGGCTTCCTTTCTAATCAGTTATCCCCAGATTCAAGAGAAGAAAACAGCCCCACCTCACAGTGGAGGAGAATCTACCTCACGTTGAAAGAAGAGCATGTGGCATAGCATGTTTGGTGAAGTCATATTTGAAAAGTATGATAGGCCTTACCTCCTGACACCATCCTTCACCTCCCAGACCTTAAAACCCGTCTGCACCCAGGCATAACCTCAGTGACTTGGGAACCTAAGGCAGGAGGATCACAAGTTCAAGGACAGCCTGGGCAACTTATTAAGACCATGTCTCCAAATGAAAAAATAAAAAGGGTTAGGGATTTAGTTCAATGGTAGAGAGCCCCTGGGTTCCTTCTCTAGTACCACAGCAGACAAACAAACCAAAAACCCTTCTTAATTTCCTAGTGACACATATGATAAAGTGCAATATCCTAACTTGGTCCAGCACAGTCTGACCCCTGTCTCTGTCTGACCTCATTCCTCTCCTTTGTTCTTTGCACTTAGGCCACACCAGGCTCTTCCTGCCCTTGAACACCTCTTTCTCAGTCTGACACTTTCAAGCATGCAGCTTCCTCTTCCCTCTTGGTACTGCTCCTCCCCAAGGGAAGCTGGAAGCTGGAGCGCTTTCTGTTTTGAACCTGCTCTGTTTCTGCACACTGTCAGATTCTCATGGAGGAAGGGCAACCAAGCATAGATGCTCTTCATTGCTCACTGTCTACTTCTCTAAACCACTGGTCCTAAGAAAGGGTTAGGGAGAATTTTAAGATACTCCAACCTTTCTTTAAATCTTTCTTTGTGCAGAAGGAGGAGAGAAATGAGGACTGCAGACCTTGGCAAGCTTGCAGTCATCAGATGCTGTGTGTCTGCTACTGACTGGGCCAAGGACAGACTCCATAGACTATTGGGTTTTATCTTTTAAATAGATGGACCTCTGCAACCAAAGCCCAAATGCTCCCACCCTTGCTGGTGCCTGCTCTATCTTAGAAGGTGCAAAATGGCTGTGTTATATGGAAATAAAGCCTTCCGCAGAAGCCTCAGTTATCTCTTAGGGACACCTGGAGCCAGAGAGCAGGCCAATCATTTGCGAAATTTGAAGGCATGATTCCTAGAACCAGTATAATTCCACTACTACTCTAAACATTTAAGCTCTTCCCTAAAGCAGCAACCTGAACACTGACAATTTTATCTTCTCAAAAGAAGCACTTTCCTGTAATCCAGAGGTTGGAAAGCTTCTTCTGTAAAGGGACAGACAGCTATTTTTTTTTCATCTTGTGGGCATAAGTGGCAGCAACTCGAAGGGAGCCAGCCACAGACGTTTCAGAGAGGAGTAGCTACATCCATGTTTGCAAGGACATTTTGTTTATGCTGGCCATATTTCGTGTAATTTTTATATGTCATACAATATTATTTCTTATTTTTTCAGCTATTTAAAAAGTAAAAACCTGCCAGGTGCAGTGGTGCACGCCTGTAATCCCAGCACTTAGGGAGGCTGAGACAGGAGAATTGCGAGTTCAAAGCCAGCCTCAGCAATGGCGAGGCACTAAGCAACTCAGTGAGACCCTGTCTCTACATAAAACACAAAATAGGGCTGGGGATGTGGCTCAGTGGTTGAGTGCCCCTGAGGTTCATCCACAGCCCCCCCCTTAAAAAAAATAAAAACCTGTCTTCTCTCATGAGCTGTACAAAAGTAGGCAGCAGGGCTGGATTTAGCTTGGTGACCTTAGCAGTTTAAGTCATTACTCTGAAACCATCAATTCCTCTGCTTCACAGTGTGAATCACCAGGACAACCTGGCCTGATGGTAATGCCTATCTTGGGCATCATTGTTTTTGCTTTGCTAATTATTGCATATGCTTTAACTGTCGATGGGCATTTCAATTCTTAGAAAAGCCTTTTAAGAAACTTGATTAAAATTAAGTTATATTCTTTCATAGTTTCCTGTGTTTTTGGGCACTTGACATTTGTATTTATATCTTGGTGTTATCATGAGATTACTGTTCGCTTCTCCCACAAGATGGTGAACCATAGGAGAGCAGGACCATTTCATTATTCACTATCCTCAGCTCTAGCCAAGTGCCTGACACAGTGGGAATTTCATAAATCTTTCACAGACAAAATAAATCTATCTTTCTTTTGTTTGCTTTTCTCCCATGTTGAAGAGAAGCAAAGCCCCTAAGAAAATAGCTCTTAAAAAGTCACACTTATTTTGGAGGCAGTAGAAATTCTTGGTAATGTCTTAAATTGGGAGCAGCTACAATTAACTCAAAAGTGTAGCATAGGGAAGAACATGAGTTGTGACAGACCATCATCTCCACATTCTGAAAGCTGTACCTCTATTAATTACATCATGGTTGCTCACAGTTCAGTTGCTCCATGCAGCTCCCCATGGTTGTAATTATACAAATATTTATATGATCAATTGATTACTCTTGGTCTTTCCTCCATGATTGGGAGGGCTTTACATTTTGTCTAAAAACTGTCAAAATAAGATTTTTAAGACAGACATAGAATTAGGAATTTGCGCTAGGTAAATTAAATAAGCTGGAAAATGAGTTCATCAGGCACATTTATTTGGAGAACAGTTCTTGTTCAAGTTTATGTTTTAGCCCTTAATCTTGTCTTGTTCTTGTATTTTTCAGATTAATTTAAGTGTGTCTGATGCTTTGGCAGAAATTTAGAAACTCTGTATGCTAACATATAACTTAAGGATAATACCAGAGAAAGACTGAGAATTTATTCACTTATGCATTTGTTATTTATTGAAAAATACAGTGCTTGCCTGAAAGAAGTACAATGTGGAGCGTGCTTACCTCTTCCCTTGCCCATGCCTGTTTTGCCCTTGGCTTGTCCTTGATTGCAAACTGGCCTTTGGTTTGGGTCAAATCTGGACTAATCCAGCCAGGCACAGTGGCACACGCCTGTAATCCTTGCAGTTTGGGGAGCTGAGACAGGAGAATCGTGAGTTCAAAGCCAGCCTCAGCAATGGCGAGGCACTAAGCAACTCAGTGAGACCCTGTCTCTACATAAAACACAAAATAGGGCTGGGGATGTGGCTCAGTGGTCAAGTTCAATCCCCAGTACAAAAAAAAAAAAAAAATCTGGACTAATCCAAGCAGCCAATGACCAATGACAAGGTCTGCACCCTTCCTGGCCCTCTCTGGCACTCTTACTGTGTCTTGAGAAGTGAGCAGGAGGGAGGAGTACTGTCCTTGCCTTGGTTTGTCCACAGCCGGAGGACTCCCTTCTCTATTCCTCTAGGGAATGAGATCCCAACAAGAAGATTTGCTCTCACGTTGGTGAGGAAGGGAGTGTGCAGGGTCTCCTGGGGCTGGAGACCCTGTGACCACACTTACTCAGCCAAAAGATCCCTACACTGTCCTAGGCCAGTTCCTTTCCTCCTGCCCAATTCTAATTTCCTATAAGTAAAAGAAAATGGAAAGTCAGATGAATGATCTCGAGGACCTCTTGGGCTCCCAGGCTCACATTCTTATCACTATGCCCCTGTAGCTGGGAAACCACAACAGGCACTGAAACCCATGATTTCCCATTTCATGACTTCTGAATGTTCCAAAAAATAAAATAAAAGTCCACCACCCTTTAAAGAATTTTTGACTGAAAATAGTTGAAGAGTAACAGGCTCTAAAACTGGTAAAATGACAATGAAATTCTTTCAAAGGAGAAGGCTTCACCCTGATTTTGAGGATCATTTTGGGGGGGGGATTATTGTTGAGTGAGCCCCAGTCAGGTCATAGGGAGAAGGTTTCCGTTGTTCAGGACAGTCACCATCTATTGAGCTCCTGCTGGATGCTAGATCCTGTCCTAATTGCTTTGCATGTATTTCCCAACTTAATCTTCCCTACAATGGTATCTTATTCAAACAGAAAATTAAAAGCATCTTCTAAAGGTCCAGCACAGAACAGGTTGCTGGATGTAGGGATGAAAGTGTAAAGGGAGCAATTAAGAATGAATTTTTATTAGCTTGTGGCTCTCTGATGAAATGCTGGCATTTATTTTACTTGCTGAAGACTTTCTAGCAGCCCTCTTGGTCCAAAGGAAAGTCACAAAATATCCTGTCACTGTGGGTTGTTAAATCTCATGCTTAATTGCAATGGATAAAGGGGAGGAGGGTGTGGACTGCTAAACAGAGAAGGCCTGAATGACTATGCCGAGGGCAGTGTCTGTGTGGTCCAGATGATGGTTCTCATAGTCATAGATGCAAGAAAAGTTTGGAAAGGGCATGTGGAGGAAAATTAGTGGCAAGCTTTATTCTATGATAAGGTCACTTTTGTGTTTGCAGATGACTCAGAAATAAGATTATAGTGACAGCTATAAGCAAAGGCAAAATATGTTGACAGGCAACAAGGGGGAGAAAGGATGTAGTGCTCACCACAGAGTGAGGCAGAGGCTGCTTCAGCACCAGGAAGGTGGGGATGAATGCAGGGAGAGTGAAGCGAGGGAGGGAGGGAGGAGAGGAAGTGAGCCCACGAGCATGCATCTCTCTTCTCCTCTTCTTCTAAGGTCCCCTGGTTTCCTCAAAGTTGATACGTCTCACCCTCTTGAAAGAACAAGTTCAATCCTGTTTTATTCTATCTTCATCAGAGAATGAAATGAGCTTCAACTTGGTTTTAGTCCACGCTCGATTCTTTCTCCTCCAAATTTGCCCATTTCATTAAAAAAAATTGTCCCTCCTTTTAAAAAAAAATTTTTTTTTCTGGTGCTAAGGATAGAACCCAGGGCCTCTTCCATGCTAGGGAAGAGCTCTCTGCCAATGAGCAATTCCCTCAGCCCAAGAAACACCCACATGTTTGGATCTGAAACCTGGAAGCCATTCTGGATTTCTCCCCTGATTCCCTCACATTCATAAAACAAAACTTGTCCAGCCACAGCTATGGCTTCCACATTCTGAGGATCTCGTGGAAGCTTGCCCTTTCTGGTGTAGAAAGTCAGACAATGAACAGAATAAAAAGCGGACGTTGTGTATTAGAAGGCGGTAGGTGTTAAGAAGAATACAGACAGGAAGGGCCACAGGGATGTCCAGGGTGAGGGCATGCAGTTGCAAAGGTGAGAGATACCTGAGCAAATTTAAAGAGTTGAGGAAAAAACATGAGGATAACCCAAATCCCTGGGATACTATTTCAGACAGAGGGAACAGAAAAGCCCAGTGCATGGCTTGTGTTTTCAAGGAAATGAAGAAAGTCAGCATGGTTGGAACACAGCAATAGGGTGAGAGTGCAGAAGAAGATGGGGGCTGAATGGTCAGGGAGCTGCAGATTCTGCAGAATCTTTGCCTGAAACCTAAGTGATAAGAGGAACCATCAAAGGAGTCTGAGCAGAAAATGACCCAAGAAATCCTGCCATGTCTACTTTTGAAGCATTTCTCAAGCACATTGCAGTCTCCTGATTTCTGCTACCATCATCTTTGTCTAAACCTCCATCACTGCTTGCTCAGCCTTTTGAAAATCTCATATTTGGCTTTCACATTTTTTCATTTGCCCTCTCAAAACTGTTCTCTTGCAGCAAGCATGGTGATCTTTGAAATGTGTTTTGGATTATAGCACATTCCTGCTTAAAATGCTTCAGTGACTTCTAATTGCACCTCAAGCAAAATCTAAATTCCTCTTCATTGAATGTAATCCCCTCCTGTTCAGCTCTGCCACCACCACAGGAGCCTCCTCTCTCCATGCCTCAAACACCCAACACTCTCTGCCTTAGGCTGTTTGTACTTGCGATTCCTTTTGCTTGGAATAGTGCTCCAGCAAGCTCTTCTTGGAGCAAGAGCTGTCTCTTTTCATCCCCTAGGGCTCATCTTAGGTGCCTCTTCCTGGGATGCTCTTCTCAGCTCTCTCTCCAAGAGTCTCCATCATAACACCTTGTGAGTTCCTGCAGGTTACTTGTGAGTTCCTGCAGACTGCATTTATTTTTGCTTGCTTTTTAAGTTTTCTGGTTCTCCTTTTAGCTTGTGTACACCACCATGGAAAGTTTATCCTAGCTCTTGTAGTCATAGTTGTAACCCCAGAGCCTAGCATGGTACCTGGCATGTTGTTTTTGGCACTCAGTAAAAACTGACTGAAGGAATAAATCAGAAAGAGAAAGAGAGAGACAGACAGACAGATAGAAAGAGAATCTTAGATCCATCTAAATCCTGGAGTGATTATATATATGTGTGTGTGTGTATGTATGTATATATGTACATATATGTATGATATGTTGTATTATTAGAGTCATTGAGTAAGCATTATAACTAATAAGGAATCACAATTTTATAAGCTGTTTTAAACATTCTCCAAAAGGAAAGATAGGGGAGCAGGTATAATGTGCATACTTGAAATGGTGACATTCTTTTACTTTGTAAAATGATATTTTTAGTGTATTCATTTCTCCTCTAATTGTTGCCACATTTATTTCAGTTCCCATGGGAACCTAGGGAAGGATGTTCCCTATTTTCTCCACCCCTCTGGGCTTCAGCAAAGGAAAATGGACCATAACGCAGTTTTCAAGAGTTGCTTGGGGATGCACTGTTCATCAGGTGGCTGGGTCTAGCAGGGCTTGCAGGGACTTGCTCTTGGAGAGGAAAGTGGACAGAGGCAAAGCTTACGTTGGAGGAGGGGTGGGCTTGGTGAATTGCTTCAGGATGGAGTAGGTGTGATGTGAGGGTGCTTTGCACAAAGGGTTGGGAGTGAAGGAGAGAAGTTAAAAAAGTTTGTGGAAAGGTGATGCCTTGATTGTGTTTGAAAATTGCCCTGGAGTTAGCCAGGTGAGGGAGAGTGGGAAGAGTGGGGTTATCTTCCTCTTTCAATTAAAAACGTGAAGAAGAGCAGAAACACAAAAGAAAAACGGGGAGAGATGAATTAAACCTCAGAAACGTAAAAAAAGAAATAGGTTTCTCAATTGCTTCTGTCCATGTGTAAAGAATAGATGCGAGTCTAGCTAAAGAAAAATATGACTACAGAAGAAAAGGAAATTTTACACCTTGGTCACCTTGGCTTTTCCCAAGTGAAAGGGGTCATGTGGCCACATTCTGGATATGCTCGATAGTCTCATGCAACACATTTCCTCAGGGTGTGTATGCATAAGGTACAGAGATAGATGTGGGAGAGGCGTGCCGTATCTGAAGGGGAGAAAGCCTGACCACATGGCTGACTGGCATCCACAACCAATAGGAACACTGATGATGCCAAAGTCCACCTGGCTGGTCCAGGAATATTGTTTCCATCAAGAGAACACACCCAGCAATCAACAGTCATTCCAAAATAACCCAAATCCATTCTAAATCTATCTCAAGAACAAGACAGGGAAGCACAATCCCAGGAGCATTTGAACTGTCTGGTCTTCTTTTACCCACCTGCCTCTCAATCTGCAGGCGCTCCCTTTAGTCTCTGCCCTGTAACTCTCTCCAGGAATCCTCATGTCCTTTTTATCACTCTCTCCTGCATCATTTCCTCTTAATCCAAAATCCCACAATCTCAAGAAGTGGGGAGGACCCTTCTTCTGCATTGGTGGAGGATTCTCAAATTCAAATTGCTTTAATTTTGTTGTATACCTGTTAATAGAATCATGAGGACCCAGCTCTGCTACATAGAATCCTAGAATTCGAGAAGCAGAAAGGAATTGAGTGTACTAGTTCAGTGGTCCAGAGAAGAGAAGCCAGAGGAGCTTCTCAAATGTCTGGAACCACCTGGTAAGCAAGGCAGTGCATACCTGTTTTAATAGTTAAACTCCCTTGAATGAAGCTCAGAACTTAATTTCTACTCAATTCCTGTCCCAGAAGATTTCCATTGTATTGCACTGAGATCACGAGGCTACCTTAAAGATTCTCATGAAGTCAGAATAGAATTTTTCCCTTCTATTTTTATATTTGAAATGTGGTAACAACATCTTTTAAAATTGTCTTTCTTGGTAGCATTTTTTTAATCAATTCTTTCCCAACTACCAAAAATAATTACAAGTATAATATGAAACAAAACGTACAGAACCATCCAAATCCTTATCCTTGGTTATGATTTGCCAAGTTAGATACTTGTGTTTTGCAAAGCTCAATCTTCATAGAGAGAGTTTAGAACAAATGATCACAATAGCAGCAAGGTGCCTGGTACCGAATCTTGCAGGTTGTGTGTATGAGCTCATTTCAACTTTGCAGCATTCTTGTCAGAAGATAACACCAGGGCCTTTAGTCAGGAACACAAGTGCAATATAATTTTTCTGGCTCTCTCATAGGTCCCATAGAGAAGCAAAAATGGTTGTAAGACCCATCCATTCAAGGTAATTTATTTTCCTGTAACTCTTGTGGACATAATGCCGTCACCCAGTGATGGCTCACTAGGGAGAATTCCAGTCTTGGTGGTGGCCAATCATTCTTATGTTATTAGCAATACATATAGCTCCCTCCTTCTTATTTCTGGCCCATATCTTTTGCCCATTATAAAATCTTTTATTCATGTTTAAAGATTAACTTAGTGTTTTATCTAACTGTTTACCTTTCAAGTGCCTTTGAGGCATTACTTTTTGGATGTCCTTCTGTCAAAGCAATTGTATATTTAAAATTAAACTGGTCCTTGTAGTACTGTGCTGTTTAGTATGATAGCTAAGAGCCACATGTAGCTTGTGGGCACAAGAAACACAGTAGTGCAAATTGTGATGTGTTGTGTAGATGTAACAGATACTCTGCTCCAAAATTGAATACAAGAAAAAGAGTGCACTGAGGGTAATGTACCCTGGTACTTTACACATGTCATCCTTTTTAATCTTTACTGCAGTTCTGTTGAAATAGCTACCCTGGTTCTTCTCATCTTAGAGCTGGAGTCTAGAAGGAAAGTATTTGTCCAGTTTTGCATGGCTAGTAGCTTTGATGTTCTGGACAGCCTCAATTTCTGTGGATGATGTCATATAGTGTGTATGGCTTCCTGGTTCTCTCACAGAATGTACCTTTCTCTGGTAGTCACAGTGCCATGCATTTAACTTCTCAGATATCCTTTTCTCCAGCTCAGATCTTATTTTCTCTTTGAAATAAAATTATGCACAATTTAAAAGAAAAGTCATTTCCCTGGAATAGGGGCCTTTAAAATTACAGCAACCTCTTTTTTTTTTTAACTACAAAGGCAGAGGAAAGTGGCAAAATGTGAAGTTCTGTCATAGGTAAATTTCCATTCTGCCTAAAGCTACTACGTTCCTGTCATGTCAACACACACACACACATACACACGCGCGCGCGCATAGAGCAAATCACTCCAGACTGCAGATACTTCTAGTGCAGTTGAATCTTAAACTTGATCTCAAAAGTTAGATGAAAAGTAGAAATACCTATGGACAAAAATTACAGTGTTACCAAAGTTCTTTATAAAGGATGACATTGCAAACTATTATGCCATTTCAGATAAATCCAACTTGGCTGATTTCTAGTCTAGAATGGATTTTTGTTTCTTTAGTTTAGTGTCAGTGATATCACTTCTTTGTATTTACAGGACATGTTCTATGGAAGATGTGTTACCTGAGACACTGGAATTACATACTACGCAGTGAGATGCTCAGTTCAGGAGAGCTACCTGAAAACTGGAACAAACAAGGGAAAAGAAATCCATCCCTCTCATGTGCTAACTCTAGGGTGCAATGGAGAAAAATTTGCTCCTATTATTTAAGTTAGCTTTATTATATATCTATATGGCACACAGACGTGTCATTGAATTATATGAAAATGCACACTCCTCAACCTACCAGTGCCTCTGATAAATAATATTAATTCCTAATGAGTCTATCTTGTATGAGGCCCTCCAGGAAGAGGTGTTCCTGATAGTAGGGTGTAAAGCATTTGTCTTTAATGAGTTTGAAGAATTCATGTGTTCATTCACTTATTTTCAGGACAATAACTGAGTATCCAGTACGTGCCAGGCGCTGTCCCAGGTGCTGAGGAATCAAGACACGAATTAAGAGACTACCCCTTCCAGAAACATCATGGGCACTGTCCCCAAAGAATTAGATGAATAGTGTACCTTTCTTCTCCTTCCTCCTCTTCTCCTCCTCCTCTTTCTTCTCCTTTTTCTTCTCCCTCCTTTCTCCTCTTCTTCCTTCTCCTTCTCCTCATTATTATTATTAGAAAAAGAATGTGAAAAAGGGTAAGAAAAGGAAGGATGAGAAATGATTGCAGAACTTCTTGATCTGATGGGTCCTACTGCAGGAGCCAATGTGGCAGAGTGGAAATAATTTTCAGTCCAGAAAACATATGACATAGATATCATGGAGACTTGAGTGGAAAAGACTTGGAAATTAAAAAGGCAAATTGTGGGTTTTGTCTTTTAAAACATCTCTGAAACTGCATGGAACAAATGCAGATAAGAGGTCTAATCTGTTAATGAAATAGTATAAACCTTATGCTGGAATCTGGCTCTTTTTGTAATTTCACTGTTTATCTTTCCAAAGTCAAACTATCTCATTTTTTAAGGTTACAAACAGAAGCTCAGAGAAGGGTCATTAAATTTCCAGTTCATTTGCCACATAAATGCTTACCTTTAGTTTGCTTTTGCTTTGTTTTTTTTCCTCCCTGAAGATCATGATTTTTTTCTTTGTCCTTAAAAGCTTATCGGGGGGCTGGGATTGTAGCTCAGCAGTAGAGCGCTTGCCTCGCATGCGTGAGGCCCTGGGTTCAATCCTCAGCACCACATACAAAACAATAAAATAAAGACATTGTGTTCATCTACAACTAAAAAAAAAAAAATCTTAAAAAAAAAAAAGCTTATCGGATAGCCCATTTCAAGGCATCTTTTTATTCCTAATCTGCAATTTACTATATCTATGAATCTATGAGTGCCAACATAAGAGATTCTCTTTATATTAACTTTGTACCTTTACAGTGTTCTCTGCTCGAGGTACTTTATGACCTGGGCACCTTACTAGATTAGAAAGATACTGGAAGTTGTAAAACTCACACAAAGCCAGCCTTTGTTATCACCTGAGCGTGCAGAAGGGCAATTGCCTTTAGTATGCCATCTCGTGCCTCTATCACATGCTCCTGGGTTTTCTCCACAATACTTTCCTGAGCCCATTCCCCGATATAGGACGGAAGCAACCAGAGCAGAATGTGAATGCCGAGGGGGCCAGCTGCCAAACATGGAGGTGAGTTGCTCTATTCTGCTGGCATGTCTGTTTATCTGCTTTAGCAGCTTCTCTCCCAGGCCACACCTGCTTCTCTGAGCCCTAAGAGTGTGGTCCTTAGAAGGACTAGGCCCCAGCACAGTTTGCCCTTGGAGTTGATCCAGTTTCCATTGCTCACAGCCAGGGAGATCACATCCCCTACTCTGGTTCCCCCTCAACACTGAGAATGTTAGAAAAGAGTTAGAGGCAGGGTTCCCAAATAGCTATACCAGCAATGCCCAGGGTTCTTTTTTCAATTAAAATATTTCACAAGCATTTTAAAGAAACTATGTTGCTTTTTTTGTGATTTTTAAAAATTTTTTTATACCTTTATTTATTTTTATGCGGTGCTGAAGATCAAACCCAGTGCATCACATGTGCTAGGCAAGTGCTCTACCACTGAGCTACAATCCCAGGCCCTTTTTCTGTGATTATTAAGATATACTCTAAGCAGAGAATTTGACAAACACTGAAAAGTATAAATAACAAAGCAAGTACAACCAGCATGGTGGCACAGGTCTGTAATTCCAGCAACTCAGGAGGCTGAGTCAGGAGGATGACAAGTTCAAGGCCAGGCTGGGCAGCTTAGTGACATCTTGTCTCAAAATAAAATAAAAGGGGCTGGGAGTGTAGCTCAGTGTTAGAGCCCACCCTGAGTTTAAAATCTTGTAACCCAGTCACACCATTGCCAATATTTTGTGAAATTCCTCATAAATTATTAATTTAGTATTACAGACATTCTTATAATTGGGATGCTATTAAATGTGTTATTAGGCATTCCATTTTTTTGTTGTTGTTGTTGTTTTTGGTGCTAGGGATTGAACTCAGGGGTACTTGAACACTGAGCCACATTCTCAGTCTTATTTTGTATTTTATTTAGAGATAGAGTCTCATTGAGTTGTTTAGTGCCTCACTTTGGCTGAGGCTGGCTTTGAACTCACGATCCTCCTGCCTCAACCTCCTGAGCCGCCAGGATTACAGGAGTGTGCCACTGCACTCAGCGATATTCCACTTTTTTCTCTTAATAATATTTTGTGAATATTTCCCCATATCATTAAAATAGTATAAAAGACCACATTTGGATATATTTGTGCATGTATACACAATGCTTTCTAGTGTTTCCTTTCATAATTTAAAATTGCTATGGAGAACTGTCCAGGATTCCTACATAACATTATTTTCTCGCTTCCACAATTCCTGTCTTTTTTATTTTTTTTAGTACTGAGGATTGAACTCAGGGGTACTCGACCACTGAGTCACATCCCCAGCCCTATTTTGTATGTTATTTAGAGACAGAGTCTCACTGAGTTGCTTAGTGTCTCGCCGTTGCTGAGGCTGGCTTTGAACTTGCAATTCTCCTGTCTCAGCCTCCCAAAGTGCTGGAATTACAGGCATGTGCCACTGCACCCTGCTCAAGTCATGTGTTTTGATGTCTTCAGGCTTGATTACATTTTCTCCATATTTTTATTTTTTACATCAAAGTTTTAAAAAGTAATAATGCAGTGCTTTTAAGAGATGTAAAAAATCATCTATTTACCACACAAGAATCAGTTTCCTACAGAAGAGAGAATTTTTTGCTTGAGTGCAGCTGTCAGAACTATTTGATTCTGAAAATTACAGAAAATGAGTTGTGTTGATTAAGTTACAACATAGAATGGAAAATGCAAATTAATAATAGCTTAAATATTTTATCATTTTTAAAAGTTTTATTAACTTTTTTTATCATTTAATTATTGTCAGAAAGAAGCCTGAAAATGTAGTCGACCTTTGCTATACATAATGTCTATCGGAGTCCTCAATTCTTGTGATTTGCCTTTTCTCTCATGACTTCCATTTTCAAGGTTTCAACTGCTGGCTGCTGGTGCTCCTCATTCCACGTAGCATGAAGGAGGAAGGGAGCAAAATAAATCCAGCTCTAGCCACATCAGGAACCTTAAAAAGAATCTTCCTAGAAGTTTCACATAGCACACTGCTTAAATTTCATTGGTCAGAACTCAGCCAAGTGCTGAAAGGCTGAGAAGGTAGTAATTTATCACTGAATAAAATTGGGGTTTAATTTCCCACGGAAGAAGATAAGAAACATTGGGGAGACAATCAGAAAATACACTGTTTGTCAAGGATTGTCTGTTGCTTCAGGTGCAGTTTGGTCCTGTTTATGACCACATTGTTAGGACTTAGGTTTCATTTTTCAGAGATTCTATGGCTCATTCTCTTCATGGGCTGGTTTTACTCCCAGATTGGTTTTCTCTAAGATGGAAGAGATGGCTGTCAGCATTCACAGGAGAGCTAGAATATTTTTCCTCCCAGAACCCTGAGCAGAGGTTCTTTGTGTATCATTGGCTCAAACTGGACTATTTGCTCATGCTCAAATCAGTCATGAGAACCTTGTCTGCATATGGGAGATGTTATTAGTGCACATAAAAACGAGTGCCTTTGCCTAGAGAAACCAGTGTTCACAACAGCTTTCAAAGAAATGACCTCTTTCTACATAATATGTATATATAGTTATTTCTTCAGTTGTTTAATGACCTCCCAAATATCATCTTATTTCCTTCTCTGAGTCACATCTGGGACTTTACGTAGCTCTAATAAACCTTCATTTTATTGCCCATTTCATTATCAAAGGGGATGGACATATCTTGAGTTCTACATTGTATGAGGAGAACCTCACAGTTCCTTTATCCATTCATCTCATCAAGCCCCTTGTACTTCCCAATTACTTTCCAGTTGTGCCATTATTTTTATAACATTGAGAGTGTGAATTATATATTCTGTTCTGCTACACTAGTTCTTCTTAAATATCCATAAAATGATTCTGAAAGCTTAAAATTGGAAAATGACATCTAAATCCTTTGACATTATAAATACTGTTCTCTGAAGTCCCAGATGGTTACCCTTTCCCCTTCTCTGTAGGTGACAGAAGATACAAGCCAGTGTTGCTCAAGTTCAAATGGTTTCTGTTTTCTTTATCGTTCTGTAAGTTTTCTAAGACTTTAGATAAACAGATTCACCTCTTTCCCTCTCTAGCCCCGCCCCCCGCCTCCCCCGGGTCCCTGTCCTTTAGAGACCTTGTTTCCATGGTCGTCCAGGCTGAATTAGATCAGGTATTCCTGAGACCAATGGCATGGATATCTTGCATCCAAGAGGTAAATATGGGGCTCAGAAAAGAACTCTCGGCTACAATGCAAAAAGTGGGACCTATTAGCATGCAAATGACCAGTAAAGCAAGCATCCAGAATTTTATAGAAAGGGGGACTCTACAGAGGGAAAAGAGAAGAGGGAGGCCTTTGATATTTCAGCATTCAGCAGAGGAGCTGGCAAATGAGACTGAACTCCTCAAATCTCAGCATCAGGGGATCAAGCAGTTGGGACAGTGGAGGTGATGTTGAACCTCACACTTGGATTAGGGTTCTTGTTTCAGTATTCCTGACATATGGGGCCCAGGCTGTGCTTTGGTACCTATAGTGCTAGACAGCTCCAAATGTTAAGACAGTCTTATACCAAGCTAGCTGAATTCTGTTTCTCTCTAATATCCTGGTCTCTGTTCCACCTTCTCAGGCATCAGAAATCCAGCCTGCTTGTATTGCCTCTCTCTCCCTAAAAGCTCTCCAGATAGTCTGAGGCAGTTAAGTGCCCAATACATTTAATGTAATCAACCATTAACGTTATTTTGCCTTATTATTGTCATGTTTTATTTCATGGTTGCTCACAGCGAGACAGCCTGAATTCTAATCTTGACTCCACTCCCTTCTAATCATGCCATCTCAATATCAAGTTCATTAATCCTGTTTGTCCCTTTTAACTTTGTAAAATGATAATATCTCCTTCACAGAGTTGCTATGAGGCTTACCTGAGGTAACATATATAAAGTGTTAGTGCATTGACTAGCAAATAGTAGGAGCTCAATAAATATTTGCTATGGAATTTAAAAAAACAATATCAATAATAATAATGAGCTTCCTTTGCCAACTATGCTTCCTTACTAACATTCACAATGTGTTGAAATTATCTGTGTACAATCCTTTCTCCTCTCATTGGCTCTGAGTGCTTTGAAAAGGAGGGTTCTAACTTCTTCTGTGTCATATCCCCCAGGATTAAGCATAGGGTCTATCACACAGAAAATAGTGAAATGTTTGTAGAATGAGTACTTGCCAAGGTCCCAGCTACCTACACTGTCCTTCTTTAAACATGAAATGATAGCTTAAACATTCATTATCCATCCTATTATAAGTTCCCATTTTTCCCCATAGAAGACCTCAGAGGTGACCACATATACAGTCTCAATATGTCAGTCATGCTCACCTTGTCCCTCCCTGCTCTGACCTTCTCTGCCACTTGCAATGCTGCCTGGAGATGGACCCCTGCCACCACTCCTGCCATAAAAGTACCAGTGTCGGGGCCAAGCAATCTGATGGTCATGACCCTAAGACCTGCCTCCTCAGGTCCAAGGACAGGGCTTCCTCTCTGAGTCTGAGCCCTTCTTCATTACTTGGACCCAGCACTCTGAGCCTTTACTTGTGCCCGGAGTCCTTCTTGAACACTCCTATTGATTTTTGCTCCCCTTTCTCCCTATAGCTCAAACCAGCTCAGGGGATCTTCTGGAGCCAGAGGTCATTCCCTGTCATTCCACTTGTCACCATAGACCTTTACTCCTCAGGATTTCATTTCCTTGTCAGAGGATAAAAGCTTCCAAGTTTTTGAAGAGGACCAAATGTTGTGAGAAGAGAGATGTTGAGTAATGTACATGGAGAAGGGATATGTTCACATTAGCTAAAGCTAGTTAAAAATGCCCCATGAAACATATTATTCAAAATTCACCCAAAATGTACTCATCCATGCTAACATTGAGCTTTGCTGTATCCTGAATGTGGTGATGGTTACACGGTTTTCTAGATTTGCCAGAGCTCACAAAACTGTACACTGCAAACAGTGAATTTTACTACAGATACAATTTAAAAATAAATTGTCAATTTCCTGTGGTATCTGGATTTCACCCAGCAGGTTACACTCATGTGTGTCCTGTTAATCTGGCTGCGCTTGCCTGGAAGAGCTGACTTGGAAGACTTTGTTTCTGAGTTCGGTTTCCTTCCCAATAGATTAAATATTCATTTATTGGCTTTTCATTGATAATAAAACATAAATTAGCTAACTGACTTTGAAACGTAAATAGATTAAACCAAACAATATCAGAGAGTAGAGGACAAAGACCAGTTAGCAGAAAGGGGCCGGGAGGCCTTATCTGCACCCAGATAACTCTGCTTTGCTGCTTTTATCTGCCTTGATTCTCTGCTACTTCAGGCAGTGGCTTTCCAGTACTCAAACAGCAGGTTGACACAGTGGCTCCCAGACAGCAGGTGATTAGGAACACTCTATTTTGGATTGATGTGCTCTTGTGCTCTCTTGCTCAATTCTGTTTGCTTCTGTTGGAATGGACTGACACTGGGCAACCGTCGCCTAGTTGGAGGCAGCCTGCTGCTTCTTCTCTGGCTGCTCATCCACCTCTCACTCACATATGATGTCATGGCATCTGAACCACCTGTTTTGTTTTACAACCTCTCTTGCCCATAAGTCTATTTCTTTGCAAGCCACATCCTCTCATAGAAATCCTTGCACCCATGTTTTCTTTGCCCTTTGAGGACCCTTGGTTCCTGGGTAACTCTGACCTCCTGGTAAGGACAGAGGCTCTGAAGGCAAATGCAGTTGTCCTTGTATTCATATTTCCATTCGTTTAGCTCTTGCTGAGTGCCACTCTAAGCCACACTCCTCTTGGAATGCATGATTGCTTACCTCTGACAGCTTATGTTTTAGAGAAGCAGAGAGTAAGGAAGTGAAAATACATCAATGAATTAATGACAGAGTGAAATAAGGGCTGTGAGTGATATAAGTACAATGCCAGGACAGAAAATAATTCAGCAGGGGATAAGTGGTCAGGTGAAAATCTCTCTGTAATAAGAGATGTACAAGCTGAACTAAAGAAACAAGCATTTTGCATCTAAGATCCTGAGGCCATAAAGAACTGTGTAACCTGAATCCCAGCATTGCTGAGGCTCAGCAGGAGAGTAGAGTGCTGTGAGCTGGTGAAGAAGGGCAAGCAGGGTTCAGGACGTGACTCCATGGGGGCCAGGGTGAGAAGGGTGAGCCACAGGACTGGCTCATTAGGTCTGATTTGAGTTGGGGAAGAGGGAGATAATCACTTCAGGACATGTAACAAAATAAGGATAAACACAGCCCAGTGCAGTAGGTTTGGCTTTTTAAAAAATTGCAAACTTTTCTCCATTTACTACTTTATTTGGAGGAGATTTTTCTAGCAGTTTTTTCCTGACATAGAATGATTATCTATAAGGTAAGCTGAGATGCCTGTGAATGACCATGTGCCCATGTATGACACAGTGTCTTGTTTCAGGATCTTATTCTGTGGAATAAATAAGCCATCCATCCTGACTTTATCATAGGAAAGATATTAGCAGTTTAGTTTCTGTTCCTTTGCAGCTGCATTAAAACTGTGTCCAACTGTTTAAATTTTTAGCAGCTCTTAAGTGGATGAAAGTTATGCAGGCTTCAAGCTTGTGAGTTCAAGAGAAGCATTAATTTTTTTTAGTAATTTAGATTTGGAATTTAATTTCCATCTTCTTTGTTCCTTTCTCTTTGTTCTCTGTCCTCTCTCTCTCTCTCTCTCTCTCTCTCTCTCTCTCTCTCTCTCACACACACACACACACACACAGAAAAAGAGAGAGAGAGAACTCAATTTTCTAGCTAAGGCATTCTAAATAAAATTAGCTTAACATAAGCTTTGGGATTTTAAGATAGTCTCATGGTGTGTGCTGATAACATGCTTTGGTGTGTTTGGTGGGCTGCTATGTAGTAAGTACATGACAAGATACCTGTACTAGCTGAGCATGTGAACAACCAAAACAGAAAATCAGTATCTGTTTCTGCAGACTAGAAAAAAATTATTGATAGAAACTCTTGGCCTGTTCGAGTTTATGAACAAAATAATAGAATCAAGGAACTCCATCTCCTCTGAGTGGTGTTTCTGGCCCGGCAGCTCAGCTCAGCTAGTTGCAGAGGAGGCTCCTGGCAGACCAATGGCCTGGAAGTCTGACAGCACGATTCCTGGCACATCACAGGGGTGCGTAGTGGACTTCCACTCTTTTGAGGCTGCCAGATTCCATTCTACCTTCCTAACAGCACCCCAAATTGACTGGGGAAATATAATGCCTTCCATTGTATGTATTCTTGGTGGCCAGAGCAGGTCCCCTCTCTCTTCAACCTCTAGTTCAGAATGAGGGAAGGAAATACTTGCTCTGGCTATCTGGTGTGTTCTCCAGGGAACTTGAACTTGGGTGAGTGACCCATCCAAGCACAGAACTGGTGAGGCCATTTGCTGCACCAAGAGTGATGGTGAGGGGTTTCCACTGAGCTTGTCTGTGTGCAGGTGCTGTACTGTCCACTGTCTTGGTCCTCTGGAGCTCTCCTGACACCTCTTCTCCAAGTCTCTGTTCTGGAATTTCAGTGGTTCTGTGAGCCTCTACTATCAGTCCAATAATTTATTTTTGCTTAAGTTAGCTAGAGTCTATTTTCATTGTTTTTTTGTCAAAGGTCTTCATTGAGACAGTGTAATAAATGTTCATACAGTGAACGGATTAATAGAATGAAGATAGGCCCAGATTATATTTCTTTTGTGACTTTCCTCTTCTTTAGTCTTTTTTTTTTTAAATATTTTTTTAGTTATAGATGGACACAATGTCTTTATTTCATTGCTTTGTACGTGGTGCTGAGGATCGAACCCAGGGCCTCACGCATGCGAGGCAAGCGCTCCACCGCTGAGCTACAACCCCAGCCCCTTCTTTAGTCTTAATTAGAGAACTGAATCTCATCTATATGTGGTTTTCTTGGAACTAGGATAAAGAGTAAATTTTTATTTCTCTTTTTGGAGGCCAAGTTATTGTTTAAAAATATTTGTAAACAATTTTAAATATATGCTTATTTTATTCAAATAAGCATAAAAGGAATTTAAACATTCATAAGCATCATTCTGTATAATAAATATTAACTGACAAGATTATGTCTGGTATCTGAGTGGCATCTTCCGGGAAGGATAATGTGGCTTACCTACCTAGTCCCTTGTTGTTAGGCATTTGGTCTCTTTCCAGTTATTCACTCTTATAAAAGGCCCTGCATGAACTGTCTTAGTTTAATCCTTTAATACACAGGCTTATTACCCTTCAGATACATTTTGAGAAGTAGAACTGTTAGGCCAGAGAGCCTACAATTTTATAGTACTTTTACTCACAAGAATAGCCCTCTTAAAAAGCATATATAATATATGAATAGTCCTTTTATTGTGAGTCTCTTCTTCAACAAAAAACAAAAAGAAGTCCATATTTTCAAGGTATGCATTGAAGCAGCCATATATATAAAACCACATTGCATTAACTGAGGTACTTCAGTTGACCAGTTTCAGCTAAAAAGAAACAGACAGTTCAAGAAAAATTTATTTAATAGTCCTGTCTATTCAACCAGACATTGCACCTGCTCTCTTCATCCTGGTTTTTCAAAAAACACTTACAGGTAGGAGAGATAGTAGAATGCTTCTGGTATTATTACCCTACATACATATACAACTATATGACTGGAGTGATTCTACATCATGTATAACCAGAATAACGAGAGATTATGCTCCATTTATGTATGATGTGTCAAAATGCATTCTACTGTCATGGATAACTAATTAGAACTAATTTAAAAAACACGGAAACCCTACTGTGTGCCTGGCATGGTTATAGGCACTGGGGTTATAAAAGGAGGTAAGACCTAGTGGGACACAATCCAGTGGGCCATGAATAACTCACAAATGATGTAGTGCAGTGGTCACTGCCACAGTAGCGATATTAACAGTTCTCTACTGTGAACAGAGAGCCAGGAGCACTCGACCAGCACAGTTAAAGTCCTCTCACTCCCTTCTCTTCCATTAGAAAGCACCACTTAAAGTGGGAATATGAGATTCACAAAGGCTTCCAGAGAACTGCAGAAAGAAGAGATTGGGGACACTTCCAAAGACATGGGCATTGATAAGTGATGGGGTTGGCATCACTACAGGGGAATTTCTGGAGGAGAGAGCATCATGAGCATTGGCACAGAGGAGAAAAGAGGTGTTCAGAGAACAGGTCACTTGAAACACAAGGTTTGGGCCTAGCAAACTGGCGGAAATGGGCTACTGGATCACTGTCAATAACAAGATAAGGCCTTGGTGGGTAACTCCATTAGTAAAAGAGAAGTATAGGATTAGTTATTGCTGCTATCACAAATTACTTGGTGGCTTAAAACAACACAAGTTTATTATCTCACAATTTTCTAGATTAGAAATCTGACATGGGCTTCATTATGTTAGAATCAACATGTCTGCAGGGTTGCATTCCTTTCTGGAGGCTTTAGGGGAAAATCTGTTTCCTGCCCTTACCAAGCTTCCAGAAGCTATCTGTGTTCTTTGGCTCATGGCCCCTTTTTCTGTTGTCAAAGCCAGCAACAGCTGGTCAAGTTCCTCTCATGTCCTATCATTCTGAGTTCCTTTTCTGCCTTTCTTTTCTACTTTTAAGGACTTTTTAAGGGCCCACTCATGTAGTTCATCCTCCTCCACCCATATTGGGTTGTCTCTTATTCATATCTGGAAAGTTCCTTTTGCAATACAAGATAACATGCTCACAGGCTCTCACGATTAGCACGCGGATTACTCTGGGGAGTTGTTCTACCTTCCATGGGCATTTAGGTTGCAGAGCAAGAGAGTGACAATATTGGGGTACTGCCTGAGGAAGACTAGTGATATAAATGAGAGGGAAAGAGAACAGTTAAAAGACTTTTGGTGATTCTAGAAAAAAAAAATACATGATTAGGCTCAGTGGGAATAAGAAGGAAGAGATAAATGCAAATGGCAGAGTGGAGATCCCCTTCTGGGGAGCAGGCAAGTGTCTAGTGGAGAGTGAGGAGAAGGAGCACAGAAGAGGAGGTGCCATTCAGGAGCTGAGCGTCCCTGTGTGAGGCCAATGGCATCAGCAGATTTGGTTTTAGTTTGGATTTGGTTTAGAGAAATGGGGTAGTGGCAAATTTAAGTTTGGATCTTATCATCATTAGGTAAACTCTTAAGTTTTGAATAGCAGGTAATAGAGGAACACAGATTCAGGACCTAAATACACCAGGGAAAGAAGTAATATTTGGGGATGGCCAAGAGCTAGAAGTGTTGAGAAAGATGAGTACAGTGAAGGTAAAGAAGAGATACATAGAATGAGGACAGAATGCGATGTGAAGAGAGAGGAGGAAAAGAGAAAAAGTGGAAGAGTAAAATGAGAAAGATACAGGCTGCAAGAATCGGGAGTGAGAAGCAGAACTTCAACAGAGAGAGAAACCTAGAAAAGAACCATTCGAGAGATTTTGGCACGAAAAGTTTGGTCAACTTAAATTTCTGGTTCACTTGAGTTGTGCTCACAATTTTAAGTTAATGCTTTTTAAGATCGTCTTGGAAGATTTATTTGCTTTTGGAGGTTAATCACTGTCCACAGCTGTTTGTACCAGGTTTGCAGGCAACCTCAGTGGTCCTTTGAGGGAGTGAATTATTCACCCAGTGGGGCCCTGGGTGGTCACTTGAGTGAAGGAGGGTCTTCTCCCAGAGTGACTCCTTTAACTCAAGCTGTTTTATCCACGGAATTTGGAGCCTTTGTCAGATGCGCGGAGGAAAATTGATTTCACTCTGTTGCAGATACTGCACCTGCCAAGCGTCAGGCAGGCAGGAGCTTGGTAAGCCTCAATACAGAGGAGAGTTTTCATGGCCCTCTTACAGATGGGTGCTCTGAGACTTGGCTCCAGTCTATTCCTATGATCAAGGTCACAGGTGGTCAAAGCTGGGAGAACAGGCTAACTTGGGACCAGCGAAGCAAAGAATGGACTAACAAGGGCAGGGTCACTTAGGAAGACTGCAAGTAAATGAATACATTGTTTCGGGAGAACTTGGGAATCTTGTAACCAAGGTGCTCCCAAGCTCACTCTGAACCCTGCTCCCCAAACTAACCCTGCCCTGTCAAAGAAGGAATGAGAAGGAAGTAAACTATATAGGGATAGGGTTTCCCCTGGCAGGAACACCACAAAAGCTTTCATGTTTATTATCCTTGAATAGAGGAAGCAGGCACTCAGAGAGGTTAACCAACTTGCCCAAGGTCACCCAGGAGCCCTCAATGAGGCCAGGACTTGCACCCTGCTTCCATAGAATGGGCAGTACTCTGGTCAGGGAGCGCACATGCGGGCCAGCCCAGAGTGGATGAGATCTTTCCAGCCCACCTCTGTCCCCACTGCCCGGTGCGCCTGGCTGCCCAGACTGCGCCCCGAGTTCCCGGTGGAGGCGGCATCAGGCAGGGCAGAGGAGATCGCCGGGGTGGGGGCTGCTGAGTCCGCGGAGCCCAGCTCAGCCAAAAGGACGACAATGCACTGCACGCCCAGGTGAGCCAGGGCTGGGGTCCTGAGCCGGCAGCTTGCGTCCGCGCTCGGCGCCCGCCGGCCCCCCGACGCGGGGGCTGGAGCCCGCACCCGAGGGGGCGGCGGGGAGAGCGCAGGCAGCGGTTGGGAGCGCGGCGGCGGCGGCAGCGGCAGTGGCAGCAGAGGCGGCAGCAGCTCAGCTCCGCGCTCGCTCAGGGTGGCCGCTCAGGTCTGCCAAGGCGCCTCACCTCCTCGCCTCAGGCAGCGGGTAAGTGAGGTAGGTGCTCTTGGGGATCAAGACCCCGAGAGCCCACTTGTGCTGGTGGAGACGCGGAGGGGGCGGGGCGGCACCGCGAGCTGGGGGGCTTCAGGCTCTGGACTGGGGAGCCCCGGCTTTGCCGCAGGGATGGGCTGCGTGGCTGCTCAGGGTGTAGGTGGGCTGGCTGGTTGTATAGGACACCTCTCCAGCGCGGGACCACTGCAGGTTTGTGGTTGCTACCCTGCACTTGTGTAGGTAAGTACTTGTAAAACTGGATGTGTGTTCACTGACTACGAACGAGGTCGTGTGTGTAAAGGAGAGAGAGAACGCCAGACAGGCTGGGCTGTGCATCCATAGCTGTAACTAGATGCTTGTGTGGACTCTATGGATGGTTCTGAATGTGTAACCACGAGTGTGCTTTGTGTGTGTGTGTGTGCGTGTGTGTGTGTGAGAGAGAGAGAAAGACACACACACACACACACACACAAAATATGCGTGTCTTGAGCATGTAACTGTGTGTGCAAGTGGCACCAAGTGTGTGGGCACGCTGCTCGCTGTGCTGCATGAAGCTTTTCACGGTCACTTCCAATACTAGCGACCATCCTGCAGCTGTCTTTCACAGAATTTCCAAACCAATTTCAGCTGCTTTTCCCCTCAGCTTGTTACCCTGTGTGTGGCACTGTGCTGTTAGTGGCCTTTGGAGGAAGTGGCTGTTGATACAGGGAAGTGCTGGCTGGCAGAGGTGAAGTCATGGCATGAGTGTCTAGTTCAATGTTAAGAGAAAAATCTTGCCTTGGTTTCCCATTTGGTCCATGAAAATGAACACAGATGTTCCTTAGGGTGTAATTTTGGCATGGATCAAGGGTGGCTTTTGGTGGAAGGACACTGATGTTTGCCTTCTCTGTCTTCATACTGCTGGGATGGATTCTCTGGGTCATAAAACTGTGGGTGACCCTGGCCTGTAGTAGTGATGTTTGCCTGGTCCCCCAGTGAAACTTCACCATAAGTGACAGAGGGAGAAGTTGCTGTGCGATGCTGGCGAGCACAGCTGGTGATGGAAAAGGACACCAGTGATGAATGTGGTACCCTAGAAATAAGGAAAGAGTCAGAGAGGAGACAAGAACCCTAGAGTTCTGAGGAGCAGTGCACATCTAGGAAATAATGAGAGTGTAGAATAACAGTAGTAAAAACCAAAGAAGCATTGCAGCATCCTCAAGTCATTTTTTGATCTTTTATTTTCTTCATGCATTCTTACCCTAAATGCTCCCTTATGTTTGGGAAATATCTTTATTATAACTATATGGTAGAGTGACAATCATCATTTAAACTCTAGAACTGTAGCACCTGGAAGCTAGCAGAAACTTCTGGGAATGTTCATCCTACATAGAGCAGATGGGGGTCTCAGGAACCCAAGGACAATAGTACCCCAGTTACCTGGGTTTTGTTCCTGATGCTATTCCTTCAGGGGCCACAGCAGCCTTGTGGTTGACTAATTGAATGTGTTTTCTTCAACCCTCACATGCCGAGACCTTCGTAGCTCCCTTCAATCCCTCATTTCCCTCCCCAACTTTACAGACTAAAGGACAGCACCTGAAAATCAGCAGCAGCAATCTGCTACCCCAAACTGCCTCCTGATTTTTCTATCTGTTGTTGAATACACTCCTCCAAGTTACCTAGGCTGGAAACTGAAGCTACCTTTAATTTCTTCTTTTAGTTCATCAGTAGCTGCCGCAGCTTAATCCATAGGCAAGTTTTCTCTGTGTTCCCCCAATACCTCTTGAATTTAAGATTCCTCTCTTTAGTCTCACTGCCAGTTCCTTATCAGGTGAGACTCACGCTTAGGGATTTCTAGAAATAGGAACAGATACAGACTGTAATTATAGTATGGGGAAAAAAGTGCCAGGCCGAGAAATGTGTGAAGAGACCCTAGAGATTATCATTCTTGGACTAAAATGTTAAACCTGTTCTTTGGAAGAATCTGGACCTCTTAATGATTATAGCATCATGTGACTTAGATCAACTCTCCTTGCCTTTACAACACCAGTTTCTTCAACTGTGAAAAGTGATGAAACATTTCAACTAGAATCTAGTCATTAGATTTTTTTTTTTTTTTGGTACTGGAGATTTAACACAGGAGCATTTTATCATTGAGCCACGTTTTATTTTGAGAGAGGGTCTTGCTAAGTTGCATAGGGCCTCACTAAATTGCTAAGGCTGGCTTTGAACTTGTGATCCTCCTGCCTCAGCCTCCTGTGTCACTGGGATTACTAGTGTTCACCACCATGATTGGCTACTAGATCATTTCTTAAGATTCTCTCAACTCTAAATTCTCTGATTGCCATTGATGTTTTTGTTTTAGCAAGAAATTTTCACCTAAGGTCATATGTTTACCTTCTGATATTTACCCATCTTTTTAAAAAAATTCAGTTTGTCTTTAGGGAAAATATGTAGATAAAGGGAAAAAGTGAAATGCACCATTGACTGAAGTTTGAGGTGAGAGTTAACTGCATACATCAAGATGGAGTTAGAGTTTTAGAGGTCACCCATTCTCACCTCCCATGAGATGTCAGAGTCTTCCTTATGAAGATAACTTCACATTATGTTGTAATTCAGGATTCTAAAGCCTTGGTACCATCGATATTTGGGGCTAGCTAATTCTTTGGTGTGAGGGACTATCCTACACATTGTAGGATGTTCAGCAACATCCACTAGATGCCAGTTACAACCTTTCATTTTGACAACAAAAATGATTCCAGGCATTGCTACATGCCCCCGTGGAAGGACAGAGCCCCCTATTCCAACTGAAAATCACCATGATAATTCAAACACAAGTTTCATAGCGTCCCGCAGAGCATCTTACAACAAAGGAATTGCTGTGCTGTTCACTGCCTTTTCACCCTTCCAGCTTAGCCACCCTCACATTTACCTCCATCCCTTCTGGTTTTTCAGTGCTTTGTTGCTATGCCTGGAAATGCTCAAGATGCTGCTGACGGCTGAGAGGCATTTCAGTGGCAATATAATAATAATCTTAATAACTCACATTAATCCAGCCCTTGATGTACACCAGGCACAATTCTAAATGCTCTACATGGATGATCTCATTTAATCTTCATTAAGAATTCTGTGAGAGAGATCTATTACTCTCATTTTACAAATATGGTGACTCAAACACAGGTAAAATAATGTGCCCAAGTTCTCTGGGCTATTGAGTACAGACCTGGGATTGTATTATATGTTGTCTTACTCCAGAATCCACGCTCTGAATCTCCATGCTAACTCACCTTGTATGAAGGGGATTTTGGTGCTACAGGGTGGAAAAGATCTTCAATATCCTCTAACCCAATTGTAGAACTATGTCTGCCTCTAAGAAGAAGGCTGGAGACTATAGGTTGTGGTTGTATTCAGTTGAAATTATGTGATTTCTCCCTTTTAAAAAATATGTTCTCTTTCTTATCTAGAAATAGTTTGAAGGCATGTGTAGAACAAGATGCATGGTGGCAGGGTTGGGAACTGGGAGGGGGATTATGTGGGGGAAAGGAAAGATGTAAAAGGAGCACACAGCACATAGGACATTTCTTTTTCCATTCACTCTATCTCACAATGTTTTTGTCAACTCTTTCCTTGTTCTTCTTGACCTGCCCTTTGATTCTTTCATTCTGAATAATGTTGACTTTTTCCTATTGGAACAGTAGAAAATGGTCAAATTTGGACACAGAAATATGAGTAAAATGTAAATAGCTATCAAGTAGGCTAATTGAGAGGGCTCATCTTAAATGTAGTCAGAGTAAAGATGGCTACCTTAAAAATTACTAAAAAGTTTGAAAATACAAGGCAAGCATAAGAAGGTTGACTTTTCTTTGCCACCTTATGTCAAGAAATCTGTAGGTTTGGTAACTGCCAGTGAAGAATGGTAGAGCCCAACTATCTATGCCTCATGATTTGCTTAGGACAGTAGCTCTCAAACTTTGATAAGCAACAGAATAATTTTTAGAGCCTATTAAAACATAGATTGCTAGGCTTTACTCCAGAGTTTCTGATTTCCTGCATATGGTTTAGGATCTGAGAATTTACATTTATTTTTTTTTCCCTGAAATTTTTATTGGTGTGTTAGAGTTGTACATGATGATGGGATTTGCTGTTACATATTCATACATGCACACAATATAACACTATAATTTGGCTAATACCACTCCCCAGCACTTCCCCCCTTCTTTCCCACCTTCCACTCCTTGGTCTCTTTCCTCCTATGATCTCTATTTTCATGAGATCTGTCCCCACTTTTCTTTTAGTTTTTCCTCTCTATCTGGAACATCTGACCCTTGATCTTCTGAGTTTGACTTACTTCACTTAATTAACACAATGTTCTCAAGTTCTGTCCATTTTCCCGCAAATGATATAATTTCATTTTTCTTTATGGCTGAATAAAACTCCATTGTGTGTGTGTGTGTGTGTGTGTGTGTGTGTATACACCATATTTTCTTTATCCATTCATCTATTGATGGACATCTAAGCTGGTTCCATAGTTTGGCTATTGTGAATTGTGCCGCCATAAACATGGGTATGCATGTCTCACTGTAGTATTAATGACTTTAGTACTTTAGGATAGATATATGGTATAGCTGGGTCATATGGTAGTTCCATGCCTAGTCTTTTAAGGAACTTCCATATTGATTTCCATAATGGTTGTACTAATTTACAACACTGACCAGCTTTATAAAAGTGTTTCTTTTTCTCCACATCCTCTCCAGGATTTGTTATTTGTATTCTTGATGATTGTCATTTGGACTGGCGTGAGACAAAATCTCAATGTAGTTTTTTTTTTTTTTTTTTTAAATTTTTTCTTAGTTGTAAATGGACACAATGTCTTTATTTTATTGCTTTGTATGTGGTGCTGAGGATTGAACCCAGGGCCTCACGCATGCGAGGCAAGCGCTCTACCGCTGAGCCACAATCCCAGCCCCTCATTGTGGTTTTGATTTGCATTTCCCTTGTTGCTAGTGATGTTGAACAATTATTTTTTCATATATTTATTGGCCATTTGTATTTCTTCTTTTGAGAAGTGTCTGTTTAAGTTAGATTGACTTATTTGATTTTTTGATTAAAAACTTTGAGTTCTTTATTCTCTATATATTAAATCCTCTGTCAGAACAGAAACTAGCAAAGATTTTTCTCCCATTCTGTAGGGTTCTCCACATTTCTAATTGTTTTCATTTACTGCGCAGAAGCTTTTTAATTTTTCCTATCCCATTTATTAACTCTTGGCATTATTTCCTGAGCTTTACAGGTCCTATTGAGACAGTTGTGGCCTGTGCCTATATGCTGGAGTGTTGGCCCCTATGTAGGAGATGCATAGTTTCTGGTCCAATTCCTAGGTCTTTGTTGCATTGAGAATTTACATTTCTAATAGGTTCCTAGGTGATAGTGATGCTGCTGGTCTGGGGACCACTATTTGAGAACTACTAGATAACTAGAATAAAGCCCACATCTAGCCATCTTAGAGTTTAAATGAAAAGATATCTTCTTTTTAAGATAACTAGAAAGTTTTACAATTAGAATCAATGAATGGAGCAAGATTGAAAGCACAATGACTACTTGCCATGAACTTAGACCTGTCACGAAGCATCTAAGTTTTGCCTCATTTCAGATAGACCTTTGCTTTTTCTCAGCAATTGAACTTTTAGGTTGAGTTAATTCTGTCTCCAACTCCCACTGCTACCTGATTCAGGTGACAAAATCCTCCATTATTTATGCAATATTCCAAATCAAAAGTCCTTTAATATCTTGTCTAGTGTCATATAAATTCTGATGAGTCTCTGTAAGGTTAAGAAAGATTTATTATCTAGCTAGCTAGCTTTTGCTTCTTATGTAGTTGCTTTGTATTTCTTCCCCTTTCAAATCCACATTAGCATGTAGAGAGACCCAATAGAAATTTGAATTTACACATTTATGTGTAATTGATGATGAAAGTTTTAAAATCTCAATCAGAAAGTTTCTTTTAAAACCAAATTGTAAGCTCAAGCCAACTCCTTTCTCATTCTGAACCATCAGGATCTGTTTGTGTTTTTGTTTCTGATTTTGCATGACCTCACCTCCTCCACCCAAACAGGGTACCTCCAAGTACTTGCTCAGACAGATCTAGCTATTGTGAAGCTTCCATTCAATTTAAATTGTTTATTGAATGCTTATTATATACTTTGGAGTTTTATATATCTAGTCTTTTGGGATTTTTTTCTGTCTAACCCTGAGTATTGTTTTTCTTGTTTACAAATAAGGAACTGAGGCCTATAAACTTTAAGGAGACTCTTGTATTAGTTAGAAGGCTAATTGCATTAGTAAATATAGTTTTTGGCTACACATGATGAAAATGAACACTGGCTTGCTTAAGCAAAAGTAGGACTTTTTTGGAAGGATAGTGGGGCTTTTCTTATGACTTTAAGCAACCAGACCCCAGCAACCAGGACAGATGGGAAGGTCATATCCAGAGAACTCAGCTCCAAAAGCACATGACTTTTCCTATTGCTCTCATTAATGAGAAACATTCCCAAGATTCTGTGAAAATCAGTTCAACTCAAGACAGAGAATTTGATTGGCCAAACTTCTATGGCCAACAGGTCATAGCAAAAACACAGTTGAATTGTGATTGATTTTCCCAATAACAAGTAGTCTAGTGGATGCTTGAATGAATGTCTCCTATGTCACACCAGTGTGGAAAAGACAGAATATGATTTGGGTCTGACTGCAAAGCAAGTGATTTTTCCTCCTAAAGGGATACCCAAAGGGAAAACACATTAATATGACATTTAATACAGACAATCTACCTTTATTTTCAAGTTTCCACCCCCTATACCAGGCATACCCTGAGCAGTTGTGAATGGCTCCTGGGTTCTGAGCATCCTGGCTGTTCTCTGCCCTGTAGTTTCTGTGTCATGTGGCCTGACTTCTCATTCTGCCCATGCATATCACATCTCTGGTTCATCTAACATGGCTGTGACTCACAAGTTTAGGGGCTGGAGGGACCCATCATTTGCCCCACCTTTTCCCTGTGTGATAATTCTTGCTAACACATACCAAGCACTTTCCATAAACACTTCCAAGCTCTTTGGAGCTCATCTAACTTTTCTAACAACTCTGTTCTTACCCATTTTGGATTTATTTTCTAATATTTTGTTGTAAAAATACATGTCTAAGTGAAAATTGAAAGGAGTATACAGTGAACATTCATATACTCATCAGGTAGTTTTTATCATCAATATTTTGTGAGAGTTGCCTTATCATAGTTCTGTTTATTCATTCATCCATCAACCTGTTTGCGGGAGGGAGAATGATCTCAAAGTAAGTTGCTGTTTCTTATTCTCATTTTTATAATGAGGAAACTGAATAAGACAGGTCACATGACTTGCCCAAGGTCATTCATGAGGAGGAGATGTAATTGAGATTGTACTGTTGCAGCCTGATTCCTCAAACCACTTTCTTTTATTTATTTTTTATTGATTCTACTTAGGTATACATGATAGCAGAATGCATTTTGATTCATTGTACACAGAGCACAACTTTTCTTCTCTCTGGTTGTACGTGATGTAGAATCACATCATATATGCAGTCATACATGAAGGTAGGGCTGTGATGTCCATCTTATTCCACTATCTTTATTGTCCCCATGCCCCTCCCACCCTCCCCTTTGACCACAGTTTTTCCATTCTTCTCCTGTACCCCCCTGCCCATTTTGGATTAGCATCCACTTATCAGAGAGAACATTCGGCGTTTGGTTTTTGGGGATTGACTTACTTCGCTTAACATATTCTCCAACTCCATCCATTTACCTGCAAATGCCATAATTTTGTTCTCCTTTATTGCTGAGTAATATTCCATTGTGTATATATACCATAGTTTCTTTATCCATTCATCTATTGAAGGGCATCTAGGTTGGTTCCACAGTTGATTCCTCAAACCACTTTCTTAATCACTAAGCAGCTCTGTCTGTCCTGGAAGAGAAGAGGGGAAGATGAACTCAAGGTTTAGGTAGTGCAAGGCCATGACTGAGACTCAGGTCATCGGACCCTCAAGCTCTTGTAACTTCCATTATATTGAGCCACAGTAAATAGTCCATTTTCCAAGTAGAAGTAGTCTTTCCTCACTTTTCAAAGGTTTAGAACTTTATAGGATACTCCAGATCTCCAGAAATTCTGATTTTTGACATTTGATGATTTTATAAAGTTAATTTGCTTTTTCTTTATTCTCAACATTTTAAAACAATTTATGAAAATGGCAGACTGGGAAATTACCATTTTAGATGACTTTTTTACAATGTTCAGAGGACTTTTCACATATGTTATCTTATTTGAACTTCATGAGTAGTAGCAGATTTGTAGACAGGTGGGCTGGATATCTTAACCACATGAACAGCTGGAAACCTGAGGTTTTCAGAAGCAAAACAAGGAACTCAAAGTTATGTGATGGGAAGAGCAAAGTTGGGCCTTGGTTAAAATGTATCCTCTTTCAAGAGCCAGGAGATATGGAGGTTTTAAGGAACTACATAAATGCAAGTTAATAAAAGCTGGAAGAATTGAGATAGGGGATCCTTCATATCTTCATCCTTGGTGGATAGTTTAAGGGTATGGGCTTTAAAGCCACTGCCTGGTGTGGCCTTGGCCAGCTCCTTTTTTCCATGCCTCAGTTTCTCCATCTGTGAAATGGGGATAATTACAATATTCCCGCATAGTGTGATATGAAGATAAAATGAATTAATGCATGTAAAAGGTCTTTTTGATGTTTAGTCTCAGTTATAAAAGGCATCATTACCTCTCCTGCTTCTTTCTCAGGAACCCTCTTTTCTGTGTTAAATGGGTCCCTCTAAAATCTATGGGTATGATTTCATCTTTTTGCCAGTGGGTGTTTTTTTTAGGAAACTGTTGGGAGGAGATTGCAAACCACAGCTTTCATGAGGTGACATTTTATTAGTCTAGGAGAGATATGGATTCTGCTCAAGAATCTCCGAAGCTGTATTGATATTGCACTGGCAAGTTTCATTGGTTATAATAATCAGCATGTGAGAGCTAATGTAGAGAATTCTGTATAAACTATTTTCTAATCCAGGAGGTTCAGAAGAAGGAGAAGGGTGAGAACAGAAAAAGTAAACATGCTGCAGAGACCTTTTTCTTGGCCTGCACAGCGAGTACTCTAGGCCCTTCGGACAATGAGTCATTTAAACAGATATGAAAAAAACAGAGAATTTCAGAAGGATATGCTCACCTGGATGGATCCCAGACTACCCACCATGAATCCTCTAGAACAGAATCACTGGGACATTTGTTAAAATGCAGATTTGTGTACTTAAATCTGCAGTTTTGCAAGTGACTTTTAGATAGATTAAATGTTTGAGAACCTCTGCTGTGAGCAGCATGATTTCTGCAAGGTTGAAACACTAATTTTAAGAACTTAATTTAGGTGGAATGCAAATTTCGGTTTGAATTGCTCTCAATTCCTGGCTTCTTAAGTCAGGGGTATAAGACCTTTTAGGCTTGTTTGGGCTCAGACTTTGGGGCCTATCCTGCAGAGAAAAAGACTGATTCCTGTAAGGACATCCCACAATAGGGGAGATGGGTCCTCAGGTGCATGGTTGCCATTGTGGAGAAGCAGAGTAGGAAATACTCATCCTCCAACAAGTGAGACCCTGACAAACTGGAAACTGACCACCTCGTGCCAACAGCTGACTAACATTATGTTGTGAACTCACTGGCACCTACTTTAAAGCATTCATTTTCAGGCTTTTTATTTTCTCATCAGTCTCGTGAGGTTGATATTATATGTATTCATATTATATGGATGAGGTCTGGAGTCTAAAGAAAGTTAAGTAATATGCCCACACTGGTGATTGAGGGGAAGAGGGCAGAGTCCAAGGTTGTGCTTAGAATCAGGAGTTGGCAAACTCTCCTTTTGTATGGACTACAAACTAAGAACAATTTTCACATCCTTAAATTGTTGGAAAAATATCAAAATGAGAATATTTCATGACAAATGGAAATTATATGAAATTCAAATTTCAATGTCCATAAATAAAGATTTATTGGAATGCAGCCATGCCCACTCATTTACGTATTGTCTGTGGCTGTTTTTCATACTACAGCAGCGGAGATGAATAATTGTGACAGTGACCTGATGCTCCAAAAAGCCTCAAATATCTGCTAAACAACCCTTTACAGAAAAACTAAATGTGCTGACCTCTGCTTTAAAACACTATGTGCTCAAATTGTTCCCCAAATTTCAGTCATTTGAGTACTACCCCTTTGTGATTCGCACCACCTTCTCATGCCATATGGAGCATTATCTGCACAGCATTTTTCTTTAGATTAATTAATTTTCTTTAAATAAATTTATTTTGTAAAGAAACAGAAGTATAAGTGGAAACCAGTCCAATTGCAAGAAATAGACTGTAAAAACAAATGCAACACACACAAAATTGTGTATTAGACTCCAGATAAATAACTGGAAAAGGTGTGCACACTGTCCTGATTTCCAGTGGCAAACCTGCATCAGTTTTGGAGGGCTATGCTCAGTCTTCTGGAATTTTCTTTGTACACAGACACAATGGGTTGGAGGTTTCTTGGAATCCATGTCTTCCTGTGAATCCATAAGCAATAAATTATGGGTGTGGAAGTACTATACCCCAGTCCCCTCCCCCAGAGTTTAGAACAATTCTGAGGCATATGCTTTACCCCACTTCTAAGAATGTCCCTGTGGGATTGAGCTTCCCTGGCTGAATGACCCATTTCTCAATAGATGCTTCTCATTTCTTTCCTTGTATCATTTCCCTAGTTTGCACCTGCACCAGCCAAATTAACCATGTGCTTTTTTAGTTGTTGCCTCAAGATTTGCCTTTTTGGGGAGTCCAGCTAAGACAATGGTGTTTCTTACTAAAGATTGTGAACTTGAAATCTGTTCTTTATTTTGAAAGAGAGATTAGCAAATAACAGGAAGATTTTCAGAAATAAGCTCACACCTATTTAAGTCCTTTTCATCAACATCGATAATGATTAAAATAGAAAATGAAAAGAGAACATCCTTTTCAACTTATAATTTGATATTACTTAATGCTCTGGCCAACTATTACCTAATGCCATATTCTTTCTCCAGTGGTAAAATAACCACACTTGGGGAATTGATATTTTACCATATTTGGTTCTCAAAGAGCGGTTCCAGGTCCAGCAGCATCAGCGATATCTGTAGACTTGGTAGCCACACAGATTCTCTACTCCAAACCTAAGAAATCAGAAACTTGGGGGATGGGCCCAGCAATTTTGTTTTAACAAGTTTTTAGGTGATTCTTATACATGCTTAAGCTTGAGAACCACAGCCTCTTACTTAGTTCTGCTCTCCTTGCATTCTTGGATTTCTTAAGAATTCAGAATCACCTAAGATGGGCTTCTTCCCCTCAAACATGACTGATTGATGGTGTTCTAGCCTCTGCTTGAGCCTCCACTGAGGCAGATCCTTGCCAAGTCACACTGGTCAATAATTGGAAAGCTCTGATGATTGGAATGGTCTACCCAGGGTGAGCCTCAAACTTCTCTCAAAGCTTTCTCTCATCTGTCCTCTGAAGTCACAACATCAGGATTAATCCCTTCTTTAATTATGAAGTAAAGCTTTCATACGTGTCAGGACATCTACTCAACAAATGCTTGCTGATCTAGTACATGATTATTCTGTGAGAAAGGGAACACAGTCCATTGTCTCTTTCTGCATTGTATCTGTAGTCCAAAAGGTGAGATGCTAGACAAACTATTGCCCAAGTTCAATACTGAATGCCTGTGAGTCTTCTCTCTTCATGAAATTCCTGAGTTCATGCGTGGAGCTGGTTTTTTGTAATCTCATTATCCTCATTGCATTCTTTGATAAAAAAAACCCTCTACCTTAAAAAAAAAACTGATTTCTAGAAACACTCTATGTATATTCCATTCAATTACACGTGAAATGAAAGTTTATGTTCCTTTTTATTTTTCCTGTAATCTATTCTTTCCCACAAAATTATGTTTGTGCCTCTTAAATATTCTTTCATTGGGCATAGACTCTTTTAAGCATCAGAGTTTTTGGTTTTTTTGTTTTTGACAAAGGCACTAAACTTCCCTGCTAAAACACTTTTATTTACCTAGAAGAATATTTTCCTTAGTTATTTTGAAAAATATTAAAAGGCATTTTATGCCCCAGTTGTGTATATCTGCATAGTAGTGCCTCAGATGGAATGGAATTGGCTTCTGTAAGGATTTAGTTATGGAAATAGCATGACTAGAAGCTTTAGGATTAACTGGTTGACTTAGTTCAAGTGGCATTTTGGCTATTAGCCCTAAAAAGATGCAGCTTGTGAAACACAGGCTCTTTTTGTTGTTGTTAAAGGAGTTTGCCCATTTTACCTGTACACTGTAATTTAGATGTCTGTCTACATGTATATACCATATATATATATATATATATATATATATATATATGGTTTGGGGGACCAATTTACCACAGGGAAATTCTTTCAAAGATTATCAGTCAACTTATTGAGGTTCAGAAGTAATTACCAAGACAGCATCTACAAATTCTGAATGTTTTCCAGAAAACATAGTCCAAGTGAATAGCCAAGGAGAGGAATTTTTCTTCCATTTAGTGAGAATTGGCGATTTTTCAGAGGACTCTCTTTTTTTCACCATGGAGGTAAAGAGAGGTTGGGCTGCTAGGAAATTCCAATCAATGTGGGATTGATGAGACTGTGCTTAGGTTGCTCAGCCACGTGATCCTGCTGGGACTGTGTTTTGGTGCACATGCTGGTAGTGAGGCAATGTGGCCAATAACAAGCCTTGAAACAGTTAATTCTTACCAAATATCTGCTCTTATTTTTGTTCTAACTACTAGGTAGATAAGTCTATTTGAGGTGGTATAGGAATTTCTTTTAACTTTTGGGAAACTCCAGTTAACTTTAAATTTCTCCCGGTGTTTATCCTACCCAGTTCCCTTTCCATCCTACATCTGGGGAAATTGAGACTGAGAATGGTGAATAGATTTGATTGAAGTTAAATAGCAGGGTCAGGCTGAGAACCCAGGTCCAGTAATTCCTCTGTCCAACGCTCCTTCCATTATGTCAGGCTCCCAACCTCGATTTGGTAGTTAAGATAAATAATGCTTTACTTATTTGTGACGCTCGTCCAAAGCAAAGGTGTTGGGCTGTGCCCTTTGATGTAGAATTTTAACCCATGTAAGCATGTTTGATAAAGAAACGTGGTCAATCCAAGCATAGTTATGCATGATATCTGTCCATGCAACCAAATCCAAACAAAATAAAGCACACCAACACAAGCTGAGGTTATGACAGAGCTCCAGGTTGGCAGGTGTTGGCACTGTACCAAACTACATCGATCTCTCTTTCCAATAGGTGAGGACTATTTACAGGTAAGCACTGTTCTCTTACAATAGAGATGCAACTCCACACCTTCTGTTAACCATTAACCACTGTTCCGCAGCAATATTTCAGACTATTCTGAGTCAAAAAAACAAGGGTAATGATTCGGTATGCTTACCTTTTGGGTTTGCTCTTTAGTCGTTTAGAACATGTAAGACAGAAACCTGAAGGTTGGAATCAGCATTGGGTGGCGTACACAAGATGGTCTCCTCTTCCTTCTCATGATTCCTTTAAGGAAAGATCAGAGTCTGAATCTATTCATCAAGTAAAAGAAGCTCAAAGGAATCTGAAGATTTCTGAACTACTGACATTTACTTTTATGACATACAATGTTTGGAACAATTCCAGTGGCTCGAGCTTGTCGTGGTCCTGAGAGAACAGTGAGTCGTTCAGTCATTCTCACATATAGAAGGGGCTATTTGGTGTCCTTGCCCATCTCTTTTCCACCTCTCCTGGTTATGATGATACAGGACTGTTTCACTGAAGGAGACTGGTATGAAAGGTACAGTTCTTGGTCTCTTAGATCAGGGGATCAGACAATACAACTGTCGTTAACACACACCCACCACAGAGGGTCTTTCTGAATTTCAAATGACACAACTTATCCCTGAGCATAGGAGATACTCTTGGTTGCTTGTGTTTTTCTTTAATTTGGTGTAGTTAGCTAGTTTGTTAAGTTTGTTAAGAAGCTGGAAATATAAGGATGCAAGATAAAGCATCCGTTTCTTCCACACCCCTCACCATTTGCACGCTTCCCCACAAAAAATGTTGCTGTAATCACAGATCTGATTAGTTCTCCCTGGCGAATGCCACAGAAGATAGTGGACTATAATTGATTAATCAAATCAGGATAGGTCCTAATCACCAATTCCTATTTTGATGCAGCTCCTTTTCCTCTGATAAGACACAATGCTGTCTCACTGGCTTGTTAAATAACAATTTTACATTTCAATGAGCAAAACATGGCAGTGCAGGTTGCAGTGAATATATGAGGTTTCCCTTAAATTGCTACACTTTCCAATGCAGTTTCAATCAAATGAACTTTGTCCAGATTTTAATGGATTTTCTTACTTCCAGGTTTTCTTCCTTCTGTATACCATCAATGCTGATTTTCTTGTGCATTACTCTGGATTCTTTTAGTTGCAATAATGACCGGAAACCAGCTCAGTCTGACTTGAGGTACAGAGAAATTTGTTGGCTCACATAACTGGGAAGTTCAAGTGTAAAACTGGAACTTAAGCCTCACATGGTATAAATCAAGACATTGACATTTTTCATGTCATAGCTTGGTTTTCCTTTGGGCCAGTGTCATTCTCAGACAAGCTTTCCCATTGGTGATGGGAACCAGAGCTTCAAATTGTTTCACAACACCAGAGGAACAAGAGAATCTTTCTAGGAAAAGCTCCAGGATTGGCTTTTGTTGCTCTAGCTAGTGAGCGAGGGAAGGCTATAACCAGGAATGGACTGTTCTGATTGGCCAGCCCTGCTGATGTGTTCATCACTGGAGCTGGGGCTGGGTGGAAAATCAAGACATAATTCCTAGAGAAAAATGGAATAAATACTCAGCAGAACATTGTAGCAAATGTACACTTTCATCCAGAGACTCCCTTGCTGCTGTGGGAGGAAATGTGTTATAGTGACAAGGACTGTGCGAGATTAAGTGTGAGCTTTGGAATTCACAGCCCTGGATCCTATCACCAAGCGAGCTGTGTGACTTTAACAAGTCAATTAACCTCTCTGACCCTATTTCCTTAATCTATAAACTGGAAATAAAGACTCAGAGGTTGTAAGAGGAGGAAAATGACAATGTCTGACAAATACTACCACTTAACAAAGAGCAAGTAATTAAAATGAAATGGTCTCGGTTATTTTTTAATTATAATATTGTACTCTGAGTTGTTACATATTGCCTCCCAGTGAGAAAGTCATAAACTCCTGGGCCTCTGTTTCCTCATTTGAAAAACTGATTAACTCCTCAGTTGACTCAACAGAGATTTATGACAAGACTACAATATGCCAGGCATTTTTCTAGGCATTGAGGACATAACAGTGATCAGCACGATGTTCTGTGCTTTCTTGAAGCGCATGTGTTAATGAGGGAGACAGGTCAAAAATAACAAAGCAATGATTATACATAATGCATGTACTAAGATGGAAAAATAGAACTAATGAAGAGAATGAAAAGTGTTAGAAAATGGAGCCTGAGATTTTGTTTAGTGGTGAGAGAAACCCTTTCTGAGGAAGTGATAGTTGAGCAGCATCCAGAAGGAAGTGAGAGAAAGATCTTTGAGTAGCATTCCAGGGAGAGGAGACAGATGAAAAGACCCTGAGGCCAGAGTCTACTTGATGGTCAAGGAAAGTAGCAATACCAGTGAGCTGGTGGGCAGTGGGCAGGGGGACATGAATGAAGCTGAGTTTGGAGAGGAGCTGAGCCCAGGTCTTGGGGGCTGTTTGTCTAGGAAGAGGAGTTTGGAGTATGCAGAAGCCCACTGGGACCTTATGCAGAGAAAAAATTATTTTTAAAATAGCATTCTGTCTACTGAGGGGTGAGGAGATGATAATGGGCAAGCAGGAGACCTGTGAGGGGATGTGGCAGTATCCCAGGGACAGAAGATGGTAACATGGACCAAGGTGCATGGTTGTGGAGGTGTTGAGAAAGGTGGAATTAAGGAATCATTTTCACATGAGGAAGAATGTGAATGCTGATAGTTTAGTTGTAGGGCTGAGGAAAAGAAGTTTTTTTGGTCCAAGTAATTGCATAAACCAAGTAAATGGGATGAGTCCCATGTATGGTAATACTCCCATACATGGGAGTTATCCACCAAGAAGGAGGACCCTGGGAGAGGAGCAAGTTTTGTGTTGTGGGTGGGAAAGGAAGAGGTCAGTTTGAAATGCTTTTTAGTTTATGAAAGTAGTTTATGCCAGTAGTATATGAAATTATAAACTCACCTGACTTGAGAGGTCAGGTGGGCAATGTGAGTTTGGGAAAGGCCCAGGTTAGAGATAAAACTTTTGGGGGTCTTCAGTGAATAGACTATGTTCTAGACCACCCACATGGATGTGATCATCTCAGGAATGATTTTAGAGAGAGAAGGAAAGAAACATCACTTCAAGTGAGACCTTTCTATTTGTGTATTTCAAATACAATGTTATTAATTCAAAATACAAGATAGAAGTTATTTAGTTGAAGGTTTTGCTATTGTGACTAAAGGATCTGACAAAGAACAATTAAAGGAGCAAAAGTTTATTGGAGGTGCTCACAGTTTCAGAGGTATCAGTCCATAGATGGTGGGTTCCATTCTTCAGGGCCCTAGGGGAGGCAGGACATCATAGGGGAAGACTGTGTGTGGAGGAAAGCAGCTCAAGACACGGCACCAGGAAAGGTGGTGGGGAGGTGGTGCACGAGAGAGAGAGAGCTCCTCTCAAAGACAAAACACTCACC
The DNA here is from genome assembly GCA_004024805.1 of Geosciurus inauris. Taxonomy (NCBI): domain Eukaryota; kingdom Metazoa; phylum Chordata; class Mammalia; order Rodentia; family Sciuridae; genus Geosciurus; species Geosciurus inauris. Next base: position 53,364 of record PVHX01000025.1, read on the forward strand.
AAAGGGCATGCCTTCAATTGATCCACCTCCTCCAGCCACACCTTACAGTTGCCACTCAGCTAATCCCTATTAGGGGATTAATTCGCTGATTAGGTTAAGGCCCTCATAACAAAATCATCTCACCTCTAACACTTGCATTTTCTCACATGAGTTGTGGGGGACACCTCACATGTAAACCATAGTAGAAGTAGACAACACTACTGTGAGGTCTCAGTGGGGTGCCCAGACTCCTGCAGGCTGAGCTTTTCCCTCATTTCTGCCATAATCGCAGAAATGCCCGGGGAGCTCATTTTAGTCTTAGAGACCGTTACAAACACTGAAAAACCTGTGTCCTTTCCAGCTCTGGTAGTAGGTTTTTCTCTTCCTGACTGCTGACATCACAGGTTTGGTTCTCTCTGGCCAAGGGATCTAATGGCTCAAGCTGAGGTTCATGGTTCTGTTGTGTGGATAAACAGATTTAGAGTTTCTTCTTGGTAAGACTCAATTAGCAAACAAGTTGATAGAATTATAGCAGATCAGGGCTGTAAGTGAACCCAGAGATTATCTCTTTCAATCTTCCATTTACTGAGAGGTGCATGAACTCAGAAGGAAAAAGGACCTGCTCAGGGTGACCCTGGAACAGACAGCTGGGCTCTGCCCCTGCATTTTCTACATTCTCTAATTTATCATGTCATAGAACATGAGCAATAGAAAATGTAGCAATACTTTTGGAAAAAACCAAAACCAAACCAAACCAAAACAAAACCCCTGATAGTTCGTTAAGGGCACTGATTTTGTTGAGATTAGCGAGTGCCCATACAGTTAAGGGGTGTAAGATTCCTGAAGGTCTATGTCACAGGAAGTCTCAGTAATTTGTAAGTTAATTCTCCTCTATTGAGATTTCTTGGTCTGGGTTTCCGGGATTCCTGGGTTCAGGGGACATGGGCTCCCTCTGCAGTGTGTGTGTATATGTACGTGGGTGCATGCCTGTTGTTTTTCTGGGCAGAGTTCTCAGTAGTTTATGAAATTATCAAATAAATCTGTGACAATCTACCCTCAGAAAAAGAGCTGTTTTTAAAAACAAACCTGAAAATTCTCATAGGAAACAAACTAGCTATAGTACATTTTAGACCATGTACTATATTAATCAAAATAATATAGTTACCTATTTTCACTAGCCAGTGTCCTTATGCAGATCATAGAAATAAACTATACTTCTAGAAAGGACCAAAAATAACAAATACAATAACATAAGGCATAAGTTTTAATCACCAAGAGATCAGTACAATATGAAGAAACTTCTTGTAACACTCAGCTGTACTATATCTCAATATGCCAACAGTTCTTTGCTATTGTACTATTTACTAAATTTATCTATGAAGCAAAAATCTTATTAAATAGGAAGGCAATGATTATTTGGCATATTTTCCTTTGACAAAGACTTTTATTTTGCTACATTATTTTCTTGTTTACTGTCTTTTTATTCCCCATTGTAGGACCCTGTGGGCACTGAAATCCAGCTCACTCATGCTTATTTCCTGTAATGGACAAACTTGATGCTAATGTGAGGTATGTTACATTTCTGTATACATTGTGCTGTAAATTGTGGGCTTTTGTTCAAGAAAGTCTGAAAAAATCTATTGCAGTAGAGTTAAGAGCTAATGGAAGTGGATTTTCTTTGATGTTTCATACATAACCACAAGTGTGGTATTGATTGATTATTAGTGTTTTATTAGTGTTTTACTGCATATATGATTAGTGTGACATGGCTGTAAATGTTTTCAGCTGCCTATAGTTAAAGTCTGCATATGGAGGTGCTATCCGAAAATAGATATTCATTTCTGTGAGAGGAAGAATGATGTATTTAAATGAGGGAAAAAACTCTCTGTGTACATCTAAATTTTAGATATAAATTTACTACAGGTTCTAGTGTGTCCACTTCTTTTTCCATCCAAAGCATGAAATTATATGATGCTGTTATGTGACATCAGATGGTTACATGGTATAGCTACATAAAGCTAAATGGATTTATTTTGTCTCATTTTCCTGTGATTTCCTTCAAAATTGTAGATGAAATAATAGGGCAATTCCTAGGGAAGTTTTTCTTAAAGGCATGCTCTGTTTTATTTGGTATAACCAAATAGTGTGAAGAAAATTGTTTTCAGTAAGGCTTAAATGGCATGTCTCCTCTAGCATTTGTGGCTGAGGATTATCCGTAGAAATCAGTAACTGGAAAATATCCTAAAAAACATATTCTTTGTGTAATTCACAGTAGCCATTATCTTTCACTGGAGACTTTTGGGAAAGTATGTTTCAAGTATAAACCAGGAGCCCTGTGCCTCTGGTTTAATGTAGTAGAAAGCTGTGACAAAAGGGAGCTGTCAAATATCTTGACAGAAGCACTAGTGTTATATGACTTGTGTTGGAAAGATATACTACCACCCTACTGGGGAATTACTTTAGGGTGGAATGTGTCTCATGATGCTGTGTATAATCCTGGCACATGGTGGGTATTTAATAAAGAGATGTTGATTGGCTCATCATTGATGTACTATATAGATCAAATAAGGTTGGGTTCTAGCACACCGAAAAATTTTAAAAAGACTGTATATTCAGCATTAGAACATTCAATAGAAAGCATCATGGACTTCTTTATTTACCCAGTATACAAACTTGATGTAGAGTTTTAGGATCTTAACATAGACTTTTAAAAATATTTTTTAGTTGTAGGTGGACACAATATCTTTATTTTACTTTTTATGTGGTGCTGAGGATCAAACCCAGTGCATCACGCATGCTAGGCGAGCACTCTCCCACTGAGCTATAACCTCAACCCTTAACATAGACTTTTAAGCAAGTAGCATGTGTTTACTTTTCTGCCAAGGCTTGTGAAATTATTAGCACAGAGAAAGCCTGGTACAATGCAGAGAGTCTCAATTTTCCTTTTGTTAATTGAAAGGCTGTGGTGAACAGTATCAATGATAATATATTATGGAATCGTTTTAAGTTTCAGACAATGTATCAAACTGGATAGACTGATTCAAATGCACATTTGGGGAGAATGATTCAGATATTCTGATCCCTTACATTGCTAGCTTTTAAACATTTGTTTATAGCACCATGAGATTTTAATGGCAGAACACAATTTGATTCAATGAGCCTTTCTTTTGGGATATTGGGATAATAGCATGGGTACAAGATAATCTCACATCCCAGAATCTTGTCTCTGGACCATCCTTTCTGCAATTTTCCAACTGGATCCTGTCAGCATGTGTCCATCTTCGTCCACTCCTCCTCTCTACCCAGAGTTACTAGCAGCCCAATGTCGCAGGCATTCCACTCATCTCCTCCTCAGCATGACCTCTGAGCGTCCATGGAGAAGGATGTTCTGGCTCACATTTACCAGATTGTGATGCATGTATCATTAGAAACAGTGAATTTAAGTGGTACACTCGTGACATTTTCATTTCAAAATTAAATGTTTATTTTTTATCATGGAGAGAAATACTATTTTATGATGTAGAGGAGTAAAATAAAATTCTCTTTAAGGTATTTATTTAAAATTTAAGAGTCAGTTTAATTTAAAATATGTGACTTAGAAATACTTGTTGATAAATGAATGTGGGAAAAAATTCATAATGGCTCTAGGCAGATGACTTGCTTCTAGAAACTGATATTCTAGGCTAAACTAGACAGAGTAGATTTTATCATTTTGGAGCAGGAAAAGTGCCTGTACAATAAACTGAGAGTTGAAGGGCCAGTTCTCCAGTGCAGGAGAGGAGTCCTATTACTTGCTCTGAAGACAGAGGAAAATGAATGAACAAAGAGGAAGAAGTTTGGAGAAGAAGGAAAATTCAGAGAAGGAGCATCTGGGCTGTGCTTGGCAAGGGGCAAAACGACCAATGGCATAGTGAATATGAGGGACTTTGAGAGTAGTTAGAAACACACACACACGCACACACACATAGAATGAAGAATGTGTGCATGCCTCGCACCTCTCCCAGAACCCAGTCCTTCAGCAAAATTTTCCAGCCTGATTGTGAATTGGGTGTTACATGTTTACCATGCTGAATGTTCAAGGGCATTGTGAGCTGTAAAGTTGACTTATATTATCCCATTTGATTTTTCAAACACTCTTGTGAGGCACATACCATTGTTATTATACTGCTACAGTGTGTGGCAACCAAGATATAAAGAGGTATAAGGAAGATCTTAAAACGAAGGTACTCCAGTTTTTCTCAGCTATCAAGGGATAGAGAAGTCCTACTGGACATTTAGATCTAAATAAAATGTCTTACTTTTAAGAATTGTGTCAGGCCATACAGACCATTTTATTTTTTGTTTTTGTGGCTTAATTTAATCGAGTTTGCTTATTTAGCTAGATCCTTGCTATTATGTATCTGTCAGGTTCATGATAGAAGCATCAGAAACTGCCTCTGACTAATATAATCAAAGAAAATTGGGACAGGCAAGTCACCATGTACAGGCTCAGAGAATTAAGGTGAAAAATGTTCGAGGACTGTGTTTAGAAATAAACACTTTGGAAGTTCCTGGAGAGTTAGGAAGGGGAGCAGTAGCCAAGTTCAGGAAGAAGCTGTCAATATACTTTCTTCATTTATTTAATATGTATTCACTAAATACTGTGTGCCAGGAGTAGTCAGATAAGTTCTTGTTCTTAAGATTCTCACATCTAGCTAGAATAGTCACCCAAATAGAGATTTAATTCAATGAAGGAGGCACCTCCATAATGACACATGCAATGAGCTGTGTTCTTTATGAATTAAAAGAGTAATGAAAAAATACTAGGTCTTGGTTTTAGAAATAAAATATTACAAGCATTTTCCTCCTGACAGCCTCCATTGTAGGAGGGCCTGGATGTCTGATGGCTTGACTCATGATGAACATGAGTCAGGCCCTAGCTGGAGAGGAAAGTTCCTGACCAGTCCTGTCCTTTGATAAATAGAGTCTAGCAAACTTAGTAGTAAGTAAGAAACTCTTCCATAATCTGACACCCACCTGTTCATTTGTTTTCAGTCTGTTTGTTCCTTGCTGGGGCTCCAGAGGAGACAGCTGCATTCTTTTTGAAGGGTTGGAGAAAGGGAAAAGGAAACTGTTGCTTTGGTGATTTTTGCAGTTGCTGCTTTTTGCAGAACTCTTTATTGGCTTGAGTTTGGGGAATAAGCTTTCTGGTGCTTCCCCCTCTCCCAGGTGCTCTCTGTAAGCCTGAGAAGCCACTTTGTATTATATCACTAAAATCATCCCTAACCTCAGAGAGCTCACACATGGCATGTGATCCTGAAAGCAGTCCAGGTTCTGTTCTTTTCTTCTTGCCATTTATTACAATTAACAAGTTACTGCTCTCTAAATTTTTTCCCATCAGTTTCTAGTTCCAGGAAATACAGGATTCAGGCAGGATGTGAACAGGTGGATGAAAGTCCATGCTAAGGACTTTGCACTTTGAAGCTTCTCAACACAATGGTCCCAAACTAAATGAATAAAGTTTTATTTTTTATCTTGATTCTTTTTATTCTTTTTTTTTAATTTTTAATTTGTTATAATTAGTTATACATGACAAGAGAACACATTTTGACATATTATACACACATAAAGCACAACTTTTCATTCATCTGCCTGTACATGGTGCAGAATTACACTGGTAGTGTCATCACATATGTATACAGGGTAATAATGTTCATTTCATTTCACCGTCCTTCTCACCTCCCACATGCTCTCCCCTCTGCTCAATCCAAAGTTCTTCCATCCTTCCCTACCCTCACCATTATGGATCAGCATCCGCTTATCAGAGAAAACATTCGACCTTTGGTTTTTTGAGTTTGGCTTATTTCACTTAGCATGATATTCTCTAGCGCCATCCATTTACTTGGAAATGCCATAATGTCATTCTTCTTTAAGGCTGAATAATATTCCATTGTCTATATATACCACATTTTCTTTATCCATTCATTTGTTGAGGGGCATCTAGGTTACTTCCATAGTTAAGCTATTGTGAATTGAACTGCTACAAACATTGATGTGGCTGTGTCACTGTAGTATACCGATTTTAAGCCCTTTGAATATAAACTGAGGGGTAGAATAGTAATCCCAGCACTTTTGGAGGCTGAGACAGGAGAATCATGAGTTCAAAGCCAGCCTCAGCATTGGTAAGGCACTAAGCAACTCAGTGAGACCCTGTCTCTCCATAAAACACAAAATAGGGCTGGGAATTGGCTCAGTGGTCAAGTGCCCCTGAGTTCAATCCCCAGTACCAAAAAAAAAAAAGAATATCTGGGTCAAATGGTGGTTCCATTCCATGTCTTGATTCTTTTTGATTGGAACTTTCTCCCACCCTTGACTTGCTGCTTGCCGTCTGTGCTCTCTGTGCTTTCCTACTTTGCTGCCCTGAGGTCTCTGGGAGCTTCTTCCTTTTTTAGTAAGAATACTCTTATTTATAATTCTGTTTCTTTTCAACAAAAAATTCTGTATTTTGTTATCAGTGGTTCTCACTAGAAACCAGAAAAAGCATATTATAGGAACTATGAATCATATAAATGATAGTGTTTTCTTCCCTGAGCTAGGATTCTACGAAACTGAGAACTAAAGTTATAATCACCACTAGTGAGGGTAGATGACTTCTGGGTGGGTACTGTGGCTCTTACATACCTTTATTTTATTGACCAAACTTTTTGTCTCTTTGTCTTGCTTCTTTTGATTTCTTGATAAAACCTTATATTGTTAATTTTTGCAAACTACTGTAAATAAGGAAAGAAAGAAAGAAGGAAGGAAAAATGGGAGGGATGGAGGGAAGGAAGGAGAGAGGAACCCAAGAGGGAACCATTTTTCCAGGGAAGAATACTGCTTTACTCTCCTTTTGGTGAGGCTTGATGCCAAGTACTAAGGGGTCACTAAATTTTCTTGAACAGAAAATAGAATGGTGAGCTCTCATACACAGCCCAGAAAATGTGAATAAATTCCAAAAGTTCAATACCTAAAACAGAACACATAATTTGGATAAAAAAGCAGTTTTTGTGACGTTAACTAAAAACCATAACAAAGGTGAGTGACAGGCTTCTGATTAATTACTCAGTTGCCTTAATTCTGTCATGGCACTAAGTTGCAATCCATTACTTCAAATTAATAAACTATATTAACTAGGCATTGTTATGAATACAAGAATTTATTGAAATTGTCCAATTTTGGAAAAGATAAATAAGGGAGTTGGTTTTTGACTGGGTTATTAATATCAGTGACAGGCAATATATATCATGCTTCACAGAAGTCTGAGGATGAAGTTGGAATTTGTAATGCTTAGCATTCCAAAGCCTTGAAATAATTCGTAGAACTTGAAATCAATGTGTGCAAGTTGTCTGCTCTAAAGATTGATCAATATGGAACTGATTTGGAACCAGAATTAATTCATGTTTGTAACCTGGCAATTGGAATTGTGAACAGGTACAACTGTAAGGCAGTGAAATGTTTTGTAGGAATTCTCTCTTCAGGCTCTGACATGATGTCATGCATTAGCATATAAGGAGAAAGTGAGTGGGTACCATTTAAAAGGGGTTATGTTTATGTTGCTTTATAAATGTAAATGAGAATAATACTCAACTTTATTGCTTAAATGACAAAATGGTGATTATGCAGTTCAGTTCTTTAATTAGATCAGCAGCATAGTGAATATGAGCTGAGACTCACCCTGGGCTGAAAACTCTTGTGTTTTATGGGATCACACAGGACTTCAGGCTAAAAATGTCACAGATTGCCAGGGGGATGATGACACATTTGTATTTCTAAAGCCATGTCTAAAACGTGCTGGTGGTGGAATTAAGCTAGCAATCTTCCACACGCATGAGACACTATCCAGCTTCCTAAGTGTTGCTATCACATCTTCAGCCAGCATAACCATGCGGTTCATGAAACATAATGATATGGGTTCAAGTCTTGACTTTTCTACTCCCTAGCCATATGACCTTCACCAATTATTTAATCTCTGAGACTTTACATTTTAGCATCTGAAAATGAGATTTTTGTGAGGATTATAAGTGAAGTAGGTAAAATCTTTAGCATCTTGAACATAGTATGCATAGTAAAAATGGTAAATGCTTTCTTGAGCCATCACAAAACTCCTAAGACACAGGCACTTATTGACTTTAGGGCTGAAATTTAGTTACTATGCTCCTTAAGTTTCTTCATTGCTTAAATTCACCACTTAACTGGCTGACCTTATTAATCAGCTGTTAAGTTTTTGAACATTTGTCCCTAATTGTGCTCATTCTCTTGGGAAGAAAATGAGGCTACCAAAGGTGACAGAAGACTCTCAATATTGGGGCTAATAAGCAGCTCAGCTGGAAGGAGAGTGCTCGTCCTCTATACCCTATTCAGAAACATTTCCTCTTTACTCTGCAGTTCCCATGCACTTAAGCACATTCTTGTTTGGCAATTAGAAGATTTAGTATTAAATTCTGTGTCTTTTTCCCTGTTCAGTCTTCTGCTCTGCTCAATACAGCAAGTTCTCCTTTATTGTGAAATTATCCCTTAACTGATGATTCTGCTTAGAGGAAAATATCTCTGACTTGGTTGTTTCTACATCAATATCTAGCAATATTCAGTCAAGAAAATAAAAACTGTTGTATATATTGTAAGCAAAAAGACATTTCATTCATGAGGTGCCCTGGAGAGCAGGAAGGTCAAGAAACCTCATGAGCCCTCTGCCTGCCGTGGATCTGCTGGAGGTACAGCCCTACCACAGTTGTGGCTTCTGGAAACATTTGCTGCTACTCTAGCTGTTGAAAACACTTTCACTACAGAAGAATAGTTCTTTTTTTTTCTCTCACTACCCTATTTCCCATTCTGAGCCTCTCATTTAGAAAACATAACCAGAAGTCAGCAGGTTTGAGGCAGTCTAGAAAATGTAGTTTTCAAGCTTCAACTTCTCTGATTGAGTGTGTGAAAGGAGTTGCAAATAGCAGCTACAGTTTCCTCACTATATGAACTTGGCTCCTCATGGGATATGTAGCTGTGGAATGTTTTGGGGTCTACAAGCCTCAGAGCTTATGGGATCACATTAATATAAGCATCTGGATATCCATCTCCTTGACAACAGGACACAGTCTTTTGCCCAGTTCACCTTGTGGGCATGTTTCTAGGAATCTGATGATTACTGAAAGGGGTGTTTACAGATGCCTCTGAATTTGTTCTGCTTGTCCAGCTGGATTTCTGTAACCTCCAGCTCTGGATTTCTGTAACCTTACAGCTCTGGATTTCTGTAACCTCCAGCCCATAAAGCTACTCTTTGGCTTTTAGCTGCTGAGTAAGCCAGTCCCTAGGTCTGGCAGGTGGCACATTGACTCTAGTGAAGTGGAAGTTTCTTGATCATGAAAATCCTCATTGTTTCTCATGTGAAGTGAGAAGAGCATGCCTTCTGTGCAGGCCTTGATCAAAGCAGGTCCCCTACTAAGATTGTTTGGGATAAAAATATTTCAGAAACCAATATTGCAACACTTCTGACTCTCAGACTTAGTCAACCTGGTGTATCTGTCCTATTCCTAAGATGCCTTGTTAAGCCCTTCCTGCTCTTTGGTTCCTGTGGAGTCATCCAGCCATCACCAATTTTTATTTAAATCTCAAATTCCAGTGAGATTTTTCTAGATTTTTGCTCAGGATCTATATTAATCAGTGGATACAAAAAAGCTTGCTGGGGAGGGAAGGAATGCCTAATTTTACCAATTCTCTACATAACTTTCAGCTCCTGCCAAGTGAGAATATTCTCTGTTGCTAATAGGATTAGAGAAAATTCTGCATGGTAGGGTCACCTGGATTATCGAAAGCCTCAATCTTTTTGTTCTTCTTTATAAGAACGAGCTGTTAGGATTTTCAAGAAGCATGTGATTTGCAATATCACACTGTATCCCATAAAATCTGTACAAAATTATTATATGTTAATCGAACATTTTTAAAAGCATAAGGATATGGAAATGTTAACTACCCTGGTTTGATCATTATATTCTGTATACACGTATTCTATCATCACACAGCATCTCATAAGTTTGTGCAATTAAATAATTAAAAAATAAACTATGCATTTTTAAAAAGAAGCAGATGACTGTTGTTGATAATTTTTTTTTTTTTTGGGTACTGGAGATTGAACTCAGGGGCACTTGACCACTGAGCCATATCTCCAGCCCTATTTTGTGTTTTATGTAGAGACAGGGTCTCACTGAGTTGCTTAGTGCCTCGCTGTTGCTGAGGCTGGCTTTGAACTCGTGATTCTCCTGTCTCAGCCTCCCTAAGTGCTAGGTAGGATTACAGGCTTGCACCACCACGCCTGGCTGTTGATAAATATTTGAAATTCCTTCCAAGTTCCTTTCCATGGTGTGGGGCCTCACCTATGGGTTGTAACCTCTTGCATTCCACAAAGGACAGTGCACAGAACATGTAAACAGGGTTTCAGAGAGTTAAGCGACTTTTCTTAAGCCCATACAATTAAGAAGTGACCAACCTGAGATTAAAATCCAAGTCTTTGAGTCCAGAATCACTGCTTATTAATTATCTTCCATCAAAAGCAAACTACCTCTTAAAGCATATATAAATTTATGTTAAAATGTTACTTAACCATTAACTAAATATGAAAAATTGATTTGGTTGATCATAAGAAAATATCATGTCACTTGTTTCTTTGCTGTCTTACTCCTTTGACAAGAATTGTTTGATGTGGTTGATACGCTTTTCCAAACAGGTGACCTACATAAACTCATTTAACTCTGACACCCTAAGAGTTCCTTCCTGAGAGCGTTCACATTGTCACATACTAAGTCATGGAAGCACAGAGGAATCAGGATTTTGCTGAAAGTTCCATTTCTAGGAAAAGATGAAGCCAATATTTTCAGCCAACTTTGCTAGATGACCAAGCTGCATAGTTTGTTTTCTAATGGTTTCTGTTGTGGAGAGTCTATCATTTGACATCTTAGACTTGGATTCCCAAACTGAAGTCTTGGAAGATACATTTGTTTGGCCTGTCTGAGGTTTTAAAAGTTGATTAAATCCTTTTAGGGAGGATGGTTTCCAATTGACCAGAGTAACTGTGATTCCTTGTTGTCTGAAAAGAAGCCTTCTGAACTATTCTGTTACCTCCTTCATGGTTGGAGCATGCAGCTGGTCAGGGTAGGCAATCTGCCTGGCCCCTGAGGGCTTTTTATTTTATCACTTAAATTTGGAAAACAGTAGTACGGATTATCTTCAAGCTTATAGAACTATATTATGACACTTAATGCCTGCTGTTTTCTTCCTGGAGATTTGTTTTATTACCATTTAGCAAATGGTTTGTATTGAATTAAGAACTCTTTTCAATTAAAAAATTGGAACAGGTTTCTAAATAAATACCTGTAAAGTAATTCTCGTTTTTATTAGTCAGGTAATGATGTTCAGGCAATGTTCTTATTTGCATTTCTAAAGAACTGTTAAGAATAATCATTTTTTACTCCTTCTCTTCTACCCACTCACTTGCTCCTTAACTTATAATGCCTTTATTAATTTCAGTGCTTATGAAATGTTTCATACAAAGTACTCATCTTTGATTGTTCAGTACTATCATGCCTTTGTGCATATCAGATGCATATTTATTATAAACTCTATCAATAGTGTAACTGACATTTCTAGCTTCATCTTATCTCAAATGCTACCATTGTTCATTGTATGTAATTGCTGCAGTTCAAACTCAAAATTTGAATTCTAGAAAAAGTGTGTGTGTGTAGATAAAACTATAGAATTATTTTTCAAAAAATTTTTAAATTATTTACTGAGGATTTAACCCAGGGGCTCTCAACCACTGAGCCACATCCCCAGCCCTTTATTTTATTTTATTTTGAGACAGAGTCTCATCAAGCTGCTTAGGGCCTCTCTAAGTTGCTGAGGCTGGCCTCAAACTTGAAATCTTCTTGCTTCAGCCTCTCAAAGTGCTGGGATTATAGGTGTGTGCCACAGCACTTATTTTTTTTAAATGTTAAAGAAACCCCAAACTTTTTAACTTCTTAGCATTCAGAAAATGTTGATGATAGTAAGTATGGAATCACTATAGAAAAGAAGATGTGGAAAGTCCAGAAATGTAATCAGTCTGCTCTGATCAATCACATGTCATGTCAGGTGTTTTAGGAGGATGTCGCTGGCTAAGCCCAGGCTGCAGTAGGTGACAGGAGAATGGAGATGGAGAGACTCAGGAGACTGTAGCTCTAGTCTGGGAGAGGTAAAATGAGAATAAGAAGGAGAATTGAGAGCATGTATATAAAGGAAAGGGCATAGATTCTAGAGTAATTTATGAAGTAGAATTCCTGAGAGAAGGTGACCAATTGCATGAGAAAGAAGAAGAAAACATTCAGAAGGTGTTCATGGAGAAGGAATGCATGGGGAAGCCCCTTAGTTTGGAACTTACTGAGTTAGAGAAACCTGGGACACGTTTAGGTTTTAAAAAGATGTCTAACAGAAAGTTGGCTATAATGGTGTGGATCCCAGTGGGAAAATGTTCTGGAGAAGATTCTGATCACATCTGCTGTGTAATGAATTGCATGGAATAGAAACTGATTCCAAAAAGGGCTAATGATTTTTCAGACCAGCAAAAGATGAAAGGAGCTCTCCAAATGTTGACAGCAAGGAGACTTCCCTTCTGTGAAGCCTTTTCCTTCTTGAGATTTCAGAGATCACTTTATTCTCTAACTTGCAAGGCCTAAGGATGTTTTGCACAATTAGGATAGGTGAAAAAGTCAGAGCATGACTCTTCTGATTTAAATGCCTAAACTTTTCACGTAGAGAATAAGAAGTAGTTCACTCCTTGAAGTTAAAGGCTTATGAAGGCTCTGGGACTGTAGCTCAGTGGCAGAGCACTTGCCTAGCATGCGTGAGGCACTGTGTTCAATCCTTAGCACCACATAAAAAGAGACAAATAAAATAAAGCCATTCTGTCCATCTACAATTACAAAAAACATTTTAATAAAAGCTTATAGAAACAAACTACTTGTGGTACATCCATAGGTAATCTTGGACTTAATGAATTATTTCCTTTGTACTTTGATTTCTAACCAATGTGATTCTAAGAATCGAGTCTAATACTTTTCATAGTCAGTAAATTCTTTGTGACTCATGAGGGCTATGATGTAAGAAATGTGCAAGAATTTGGAGAGTAAATAGTGCATTGGGTTACTGTGAGTTTTTGACAAGCTATGATAATTAAGTGTTTCAACTAATTTAGTACTTTAATAAAGGACAAGATAAAAATCCCCTCCCAGGGGCTGGGATTATGGTGCAGTGGTAGCGTGCTCACCTAGCATGCATAAGGCACTGGGTTCGATCCTTAGCACCACATAAAAATAAAATAAAGATATTCTGTCACCTACAACTAAAAAATAAACATTTAAAAAAAATCCCCTCCCAAAAAATGTTTTCATCATCTGTCCTGGGATTGAACTGAATTTTTTCATGGCACTATTTTGCAAAACAAGTTGAGTCACCCAGGGAAGCCTGAGAATCAGGAAGGAACATTGTACTGGATTCTACTCTGACCTTCACATATGTCATTTTCTGTGGTAGTGCCACTGCTGGGCTAGAATCACCCAATGTGGTGCTCCTATTTGAGAGGGAGAGGTATCAGCCAGTGAGTCTTCCACAACTGAAAGATTTTATAGGCTTCTCAGACCAATTATCTGGGCAAGCAGTCAGCCTGAGACCAGGGTTATGACTTCCTACAGCAGCAAAAGAGGAATTGGCTGTAGGTATAGACCAGCCTTGGAATCCAGGAAGTATGTTTGTGTGAATGAAATCTGAAAAGAGAAAGTTCAGTCTCCTTCAGGAAAAAAAAAGAAAAAGAAAAAACTTCATTTCTAAGAATCTCACTGTTTGCAGAAGCATTGATGCTGCTAAGTAAGACAGGGAAGTAGAAAGGTATTTAAAATATCTCATCTAGTCAAAAAAATCCTAAGCAGTTAGTCACACTTTTAAAAAAAATCTGTAATTCATATTTGATTAATTTTGACATGCTTCTATCCAATTATGTTGAACTGATGAGGTTTTACTCTGTGAGAAAAAAAATTACTAGTAACCTTTTTACACCAGCTTAATTTTAGCAGCATTTTATCTAGAATTACGTAACTTGACTTTGCCACCCTCTCTCTACCCTTCTTGCCTCTGCTGACTTTAGGCTTCGCCATCTCTTTCCAGAGTGATTGAAGTTACCTCCAAACTCCTCTCTTGTCCATAGCCCTCTCCACCTCCAATTCATTTAGCAGGTGGATGACTGGCCATCCTTCTAGAGCCGGAGTCCAATCATGCTCTCCCCTTTCTTTTGTGGGCCTCCTACTCAGACTTCAAGTAGGAGCTCATTTGTCTCCTACAGACCTCCAATTCTCCCTGCCTCCCCACAGGCTCTCAGAGCTCTATATACAAATCGCCATTACTGCTTATAACAGTCACAATTGTTTGTAATTATTTATTGATTATATGTTCCTCCTCTGCTGTACTTCATGTGCCCAGTATCTAGCACACTGTCTGGTATTTTACAGTGTTGGAGGAATTTAAACAAAATTGGAAAAGTCTTTATTTCACTTTTCAACTATTTAGGCAATATCTCATCATCAAAGGACTTTGTAGAAAGGTTTGTGCCCATATCAGTAACCATCACCTATGCGCACGTGTACACACACATACACAAACACACACTGAATTTCACTTGCAACCACGGATTCTGAGGCTGGAGAGATGTAAGAATGAAAGGATGCTGTGGGGCTGTTTGCAGATTTCATGTCATGAGACCTCGAGGGACAGGGCCATTATGTTCTTTTTCATTTTATTTTATTTATTTTTAATTTTTTTAGTTGTTGATGGACCTTTATTTATTCATTTATTTATATGTGGTGCTGAGGATCGACCCCAGTGCCTCACACATGCAAGGCAAGCGCTCTACCACTGAGTCACCACCCCAGCCCATGGGGTTGTATCCCCGTGTGTCATTGATTCTTCCCCCAGTGTTGCCGTGCCCACCCCAAGTCTTGCTCTCCCTTACTAACAGGCATTGAACACTCAATAAATGTAGATGTTATGCTGAACTCTTCACAATTTTTTTCTCATTAAGACTACATGACGGGGCTGGGATTGTAGCTCAGCGATAGAGTGCTTGCCTTGCATGCGTGAGGCCCTGGGTTCGATCCTCAGCACCACATACAAAGCAATAAAGACATTGTGTCCATCTACAACTAAAAAAAAAATTTAAAAAAAGACTACATGACAACTTTATAAAGTGAGTGCTCTTATTGGCACTTTACATTAAGGCATGGAAAAGTTGATGAACTTGTCCAGACTCAACAGTAATAAGTGATGGAGCTGAGGATCCAAATCTTCCAAATCTAGGAGGTGTAAGCTCAGCATTCAGAACCCATATTTTTGCACTGTGGCCACACTACTATAACGTTTGTGGATACTGGCATTATCCCACCAAATGCTGAGACCACCTTTATTCACTGTACTTCCACAACTTCTGAACCTACGATAATTATTAATTATATTATGTCTACTGTCCTTGCTACCATGACTCTGAGTTCTAAGACTTCTTTGCTGCAGGTGCTAAGAACCTTACAGACAGCACTTTGTATCACTAAGTCAGCAATACAGATGATCCACTCCGAGAAGGAATACCTGTGACATCCAAGTGCTCAGTGACTTAGGACCTCCTCAGAAGCGATTAGTCCCTTCCAGTAGCCTGTTTATCTTTGAATCATTCTCCAAGAATTCTCCCTCTTCTCTAACCAGAAATCCTTTAGCTGCTGCTGCCTCTGCCTTCTTTTATCATCCTCAGACGACCCTGTGGTTAGCGGGGTGCCTGCAATGTACGCACAAGAACATCCTAAGAGGCTGAAGTCCCTCCCATGTCCTGGAATTTCCACTGCAATGTCCTAAAAAGTAGCCACCCTTCTTCAGCTTGAGAATTTCAGTTCTTTTTTTAAGTATGTCCAGGTAACTGGTTGAAATGGACTTAATCATCAACTAAAACCAGATATTCAATTTCTCAGTTAAACAAATACTTTTAGCAACAATGGTGAGATTGTGTCTAATCCTGTCTGGCCTCAGGTTTTGTTTTCCACAGTCAGTTCATCTTCTGATGCTTTATTTTTTCCTCTCATTTTCTGTACTCTTGTTATATATACTGTTGTTTGTTTGTTTTGTTCTGTTGCTGTTCTCATCTTTTCCCAAAGAGTAGGCATTGCAGCCTCCGTGGACAAGGGCCGGCCATTGACTTTCCAGTGCTAGTGTGTCTTTCCTTAGGACAAGTTCAAGTTCTTTTCTACGTAATTGAAATTCATTGGGGAACAAGAAGCCTGGTCTCCCTGGTTTACTTTCTTGTCTTTCCACTCTGCCCAACACTCCTACTCTTATTCAAATTGACAGCCCACATTTTTCTACCTCTTGTTTTCTCTCAACATCTTTATCCTCCTAGCTCCTCACTTGGTTCATTGGTGAACGTTTCCCTTTCGCTTCACAAATAAATTTTTAAGAGTATTTGCATATGTATTTATGAATTGACAAGTATTCATCAACTATCTATAATATGTATGGCTCTTTGTGGTCAGAAAGTATGGATGAAAGTCTGGCTGGTGATAAAACCTCATATTAATAATTTACATACATGGCATTTCAAAATTTATAATATGATTTCTCTACTTCTCACAACATTCAGCAAAATAGGGGGAGTATTATTTATTTATTTTTTTGTGATGCTGGGAAATGAACGAAGGATTCATGCATGCCAAACAGGGCTCTGCCATGGAGCTACACTCCCAGGCTTGGTAAAAATTTTATTAAGTCAATTTATAGATAAACTAAAGACAAATTTGACATATTATAAAACTGCATTTAAAGCCACATTGCTAGTAAATAACAACCAAGATTAGAATCCAGATGTGTTAATTCTTAGTCCAGTGTTTCCTCATTCCACATGTGTTAGTAGGTGAATATAGGAGCATCATGAGGATCTCACCTTGGAAACAGTGATGCCGTGAGATGGTAAACCATAGGTAGAGAGGCACACTGGTTTTATGGTATTTGTTCTAGATTGGGATATATAAAATGGTTAACTGAAGTTTGGTGAGAAGTAACTAGAATCTGAAGACAAATCTATCCATCAGGGAAAATCTAACACCGTACTGAAATCTAACACCATATTAAAGTTATAACAAGCAGTTTACATTAGCAAACTTAGGTAGTGGTAATATTCACTACAGCAACAAGTAATGTGGTAATTGAAAAATTTTAAACCGCAGAAAAGTTTCTTAATTTATTTTGAGGAATTTCTCAAAATGCACTATAGTTCCTAGATTAGGAGGAATGATCAGGTATACTCCTGATCCTAAAATCGCTGGAGTTTAGAGCAATTATTATAAGATACAAAGAGAAATGTAGGCATGCATTTGGATACCGGTCAAGGCTGGAATGCAAATTGGCATCTGGGTCTTAGGATCCAAAGTAGAAGCCAAGATCCCCAAGCTGGGATATAATCCAAATGAATAGCATGGTGCATTGCTATTGAGTGTTGTGAGTAACTCAACATGAAGGATTTAATTGACCTTTGAATTTCCTCATCATGGATGGACCAGATCTCCAAGATGAGTTATAATAATAGTGATAATTATGACCTGCAGACCATTTCTTTTTTTTGGTACCAGGGATTGAACTCCAGGGCACTCGACTACTGAGCCACATGCCCAGCCCTATTTTGTATTTTATGTAGAGACAGGGTCTCACTGAGTTGCTTAGTGACTCACCATTGCTGAGGCTGGCTTTGAACTCGCGATCCTCCTGTCTCAGCCTCCCAAAGTGCTGGGGTTACAAGCGTACGCCACCATGCCTGGCTCAGACCATTTTTCGAAAAGAACAAAGAGAAAGAAAATTTCAGGGAAAACTTACATCATCATGGAGAAACTTCATAAGAACCTGCTTCTCCTTGGAGTATAGGAAAAATATAGATTGTCTATCCGTGAAGTGACTAAATATTTTAAGAGTTCTGCTAATCACATCCTTCCAATTTAAATAAAGAAAAAATGAATTCTAAATACCTTAAAGAACAATGAGAATTTATTAGCTCAACTGGTTGACAAGTTCAAGAGTACAACTTGCTGATCCAGGGCCTCAAACAAGTAATTAGAATTAGTCTTTCTTTTTACTCTGCCTTCCTCTTAGGCAAGGCCTTTCCATATAATAATGCCTTGAAGTTCCAAGTTTATAAAATATCAGCTTCTAATACAGATAAAACACAAGTGTTGCCAGTAGTTCCAACAAAGTCCCAGAATTAAGGCCATTGGACCATACTGAGAGACTGGATGCTCAACAGCCTAAAGTGCAGATGTCCAACAGGGGGGCCAAACCCCTACCCAGAAGAGACTAACTTCAAAAGACAGGGTACATGGAAGTTCAGTGGTGGAGGAAATGCTTTGTTATAGTAAGTAATATTTGTGTTGTATCATTATGGAAAATGATCACATCACATGGACTGACCAAACAGTCTGCACCAGCACAGCAATGTGAAGCTGCAAGCAGGTGCTGAGAGACAGGTGCGCTAGGTGGCAGGTTCTGGTGGAATTGGCATGGGTGGGAGGACTGGGGGCTCTTAAGGTTTGGAAAGAGAAGTCACAAGAAGATAGCTAATAGAGTGGGATCCAGTTGTGCTGCTTGGCAGATCACACTAGAAAGTTTCAGCATAAGGTAAAAGTTTACTTTTCACTCTCCATAACACATGGTTGCCCTGGGATCTTGATGGCAAGTAGAAGCCTTCTGCTGAAATCATCTCTCAGTTCACTGGTTCCTTGTAGGAAATGGAAGCCAGGAAGTTCAAATATTCCTTTGAATGTCACAGAATATCTTTTTATTAGCAGGCACTAATGACTCTCCCTCGTTTAAAAAGTGATTACAGTTGACAGTATATGTGTTATTTCACTGTAACAAATGGTTCTGCTAATATTTCTTCCCTATTTATGGATATTATTCTGACACATACAAATACGGTTGTGTGCATATATGGTAAGTGGGTGTACACCTAAGGAGGTGGTGGTGACTGTTCTTCAAGTTATTGCGTGGAGACGGCAGCTGTTGAGTCTCAGAGTGGTTTCCTGCCAATTAGTCTGAAACTAGGCTCTGCTTGAGATGAGAAAGACAGTGAGGGCTAGGTCAAGTCTTCCCTGATGGGGAACTATCACAGAAGACTAGAAGGAGGGAGAGGAGGGGACTTGCAAGAGCAGCTCTCTCCAGTAGAAACAGAGTCCAAATCAGTGTGAGCCACATGTGTGATTTAAAATTTTCTAGTTACTGTGTTAAAAATAAGGAAAACAAGAGAGGAAAAATTAATTTTAATAATTTACACAATTTAACTGAACGTATCCAAAATTTTATTTATGCATATAATCAATATGAAAATTATTAATGGGGTAATAAACACAGTGCAGACTGTTCCATTTCAGACTTTCCTCTGTGTTCCTCCATCTTACTTTCTGAGGTGGCTGGGCTCTCCCTGGGCTCTGCTGCAGGCATTCTGCCCTTGCCTTATCTTGCCCCAGGTAAGCATGGGCCTTCAGGAACAGAGCCTCTCCCTCACTTCACCTCTCTTCTCCCTCCATATACCAATGCATTTAGTTCCTAAACTCAATTTGTCGATTGCCTATTTTCTATCCTGACTACTTGTCTACTTCTAAAGGATATATTTAACATGAAATACTTAGAGCTTTTATATATATTTATATATATGAATTGCTCTTTATAATACATATTATATATAATATATGATAAAGAATTATTCTTTATAATACAAAAAATTAAAAACTCTCTATATATTTATGTGTGTGTGTGTGTGTGTGTGTGTGTGTGTGTACATTTTTTTTTTTGGTACCAGGAATTGAACTCAGGACATTTAACCACTGAGCCACATCCCCAGCCCTTATTTTTTTTTTAATTTTTTTTTAGTTCTTGATGGATCTCTATTTTATTCATTTATCATTTATATATGGTGCTGAGGATTGAACCTAGTGCCTCACGCATGCTAGGCAAGCACTCTACCACTGAGCTACAGCCTCAGCCCCCCAGCCCTTATTTATATTTTATTTTGAGACTGGGTCTCCCTAAGTTACTGAGGACCTTGCTAAATTGATGAGGCTACCTTGAACTCTAGATTCTCCTTTATGGGGAGATGTTGAGCGTCTCCTTGAGGGGTTCTTCTTCCTGCAGAGGAGGATATAAGCCATCTGAGAAATTAAAGTCTAGAAAAATTAGTAAAAATAAAAGACAAAGACAGAATTATAGTTTCAAAAGGATAGAGCCCCTGATAGATCCTAGACCACACAGGAGTTGGGCAAGACAAGACAAAATGGCTCCCATGGTTTATTTAAAGGAGTGCATCCAAGGCAGGGATAAGGTTTCAAGGGTGGAGTCTTGCTTTTTGATTTCTTGCAGTCAGCAGGTTGATTGGCAGGTCACACCCATCTCAGAGGGGCTGTGCGGCTACAGCAGGTCACCCCATCTCCGGTGCTGTGTGGGATCTTTGGCAGAGCTGAGGGGAAGATTCACCTGCTTCAGGCAGTCTAACCCTGTGGGGGTGCCACGGGCATTCCCAATGCCAGACCTGTCCCCTCACTGGCTGCCATGCAGATAGTCCACACACAGCCCATGGATGACTCTCTACACTCCTGCCTCAGCCTCCCTCCTGCCACAGCCTCCCGAGTTGCTGGGATTACAGGAATGCACCACCATGCCTGGCTTCTTTTTAATATTATTGATTACCTCATTTCAGAATAAACAGGGTACATTTTCCAAGCTCCTTCTCTGGACCTGATGTTCCATGCTTTTCTGGCTTTTTTTGTGACTCTGTCAAGTTACAGCTCATTTCCTGCCTTTTTGTTTTTTTTTTTTTTTTGATCATCCTCCTACAGCCTCCACGATCTTGGCTGGACCAGAAGCACCACACAAAGAAGTGTGGGGACTCCTTCCTCTGTGGATGCTCAGTCATATTTCCAGTCCTGTGTTGCTGCAGTCACCAGACTGTGTGGGCCCCTGCTGGCTTCCTTAGTGCTTCTCTTGAGCTTCACTGCAGACCCCTGTTGATAGTCCTAGTTGTCTGTACATAAAATTTTTTCTGCAGCAATGAGCAAAACAATTTTGTCTTGAATTGAGGTCAGTGCCTCATGTTTCCATTCCATTGTTCACTTAGATGATTGCCTGATTCTTAAAAAGAATTCGCACCCTTAGTCAGAAGACATTGCTACCTAATTTAGTAAAATACCTATTTTCTTCAAATTGGTAGTGTTTCTAGGTGGATTTTTTTTCAAACATTGTTAATTGTAGTTCATTAAAACTTAATAGATTATTGAAACTGAAAGAGCCTTAACGATAATCTGGTCTAGTCCCAGAGTTTTACAGATCAGGACAGTCAGGCCCAGGGAGAGGGGAAATGACCCAAGAGCATCTTGGCCTGGTGACCCCAGGTCTCATGACTCCAAGGTCAAACCTTATCACTGTGTTTCTTTTCTTTCCCTTTTCCTCTTTCTTCTTGCTTTCTTCTTCCTCCCTTCCTTCTTTCATTTTCCTTTCAATCCTACTAGTGGATCTGGATCAATTGCACGAAAATGTTAACCTTCCCGGGACATATGCTAGATGCTACTAAATCAACCAGACGAAAGCAGGAATAGCTTGCATACTTTTTGGTCACCAAAACCTAAATAATAGGAACTGTAATTTGTATTAAATTAAGAGGCCTCTTAGCCTTGAACTTCCATTATTCACATCCATTTCTTGAACCAAAGACTTTAAGGATTAACCAGAATTGCGGTTGATATAAAGGATTGCTGAGAGCCTGTTAGGAGACTGCATCTGTGAAGGTCCCATTGGAAAGAGAAGGCATATATGGAAGGGGTAAATGTGTATGCAAGATTAAAACCACAAGGAATGGTAAGTACCCTGGACTAGCAACAGCACTGAGCTTCTGCCACCCTGATGCCTCCAGTGCAGATCTCTTACCCTATGAAGTGGAGAGGGGAGAGAGTTATTATCAGAACCCAAAGCTACTGCTGGGTGTAAAAGTTCATTCAACAGGAGCAGTGGACTTCAGGACAGGAAGCTGTCAACCTCTGTTCCATCTCAAGGAGAGAGATGGAGAAATACTCTGACTACTCTTCTACTGATGTCTCCTGTCAACTCAACCCAACTAGTGGCCAAAGGGAAAGGAAGCTGGTGGCCATGGTCCATATATTGGCTGTGAGTAGGGAAGGGCATAGAGCAATGGGAGGAACAGATGGAGCACCCAGGCTCACAGTAGTGAAATAAGTGTCACTTTTGACTTCCCAGTATCTGTTTCTCCTTTCCCTGGTCAAGCACCCTGCTTTCACTTTAGGGAATGACTCCTCCTTGATTCTTGGGGTCTTATATTTTGGGAGGGGTGAACTATTCCCCAGGCTCTAAAGTGGGTATGTTCTCTAGGTCTGACCCCACTCAAAGCATCTGGTCCCAGCCCCAAGGATTCATTCAGGTGTGTTCAGAGTGACGGCCCAGGACTGAATCCAAGGAATGCTTTCTCCCCTGGAGCTCCTGAGAACATAAAGATGTAGAGATGCTGATGGCCACATCAGCATATTTAGGAGACAGTCTACCCAAGAATAAAGTTAGCAGAGAAGCAAATCCTGTTGACCTGATTGGAACCGGCACCCTCCACTGTGCGTTTTGGTAGCCCCTTGCACTAGAACTTGGAGCCTGCAATGTGCATTTACTTTTAAATGAACCACTTTGAGTTCAAGGTTGTGACACTGAAAACCACAGAGTCCTGCTTAATTTATTCAATAAGAGGTCAGTAAGAGAATTGACTTAGCAAAATATTGGTAGAAATGGAAAAGAAACAATCATTAAGAATGAGGAATGAGCCAGGCACGGTGGCGCACGCCTGTAATCCCAGCACTTTGGGAGGCTGCGACAGGAGAATCGCAAGTTCAAGGCCAGCCTCAGCAACAGTGAGGTGCTCAGCAACTCAGTGAGACCCTGTTTCTACATAAAACACAAAATAGGGCTGGGGATGTGGTTCAGTGGTCGAGTGCCCCTGAGTTTAATCCCTGGTACCAAAAAAAACCAAAACAAAACAGGAAAAACAACAACACAAAAAAGGAATTAGGAATGAATAAAGCTAAAAAACTCTGGTTAGGTTCAGAGGATAAACAGGAAGATGTAGTAAGATTAGCAAAATCACCTTGCAGTTGATCACTTATTCTGTGAATTATTCTTCCAGGTTTTATGTAAATACTTAAATGATTTTGGTATAGTACAGAAGTCATTAAAATTATGTTGGCTATTGTTGAGTTTATAAGTCAAAGTTATAACTTTACGTATTCAGATAATATAAGAAAAAAATGTGTGTATTTACAGAAAGTAATCTAGAATGATATTCACAGAGGTATTTACATGGCTTGTCTCTGGTGATCAAGATAACGGATGTCAAATTTATTCATCTGTTTGTATTATTTGGCTTGTTTTATTGATGATCATGCATTGCTTTTTAATAAGAGCAAAATAAAACAGACTTATTGGGGCTGGGATTGTGGCTCAGTGGTAGAGCGCTTGCCTCGCATGTGTGAAGCCCTGGGTTCGATCCTCAGCACCACATACAAAGCAATAAAATAGAGACATTGTGTCCATCTACAACTAAAAAAAAAAAAAATTAAAAAAAAAACAGACTTATTACAGTCAATAATGTTATATTTTTCACAGCAACTGAAGAGGGTAAATGTTGATTACAGAGGATAGGAGTTGCTGACTAGCAGACAGAAAATGCCCTTGTAATTACTCTGCTGGGGGGATGGGCTGGTGGGGGAAAGGCAGAAAGCAAGCCCAGTAGAATCAGGCAGGCTGGTGTTGAACTAACTTAGGCTACAGATAATGCAGCCCTGAGCTAGGGAAATAGAGGCCATTTGCACCTATTTTACCCTCTTGAGATGATGATTGTTTATAGTATACTGTGTCAACTTCTCATGGGAAAGATTTCTAAAAACATTTTTGGACAAATTAACTATCAAAACAATTTAAAATAAGTGAGCCTTTTCCCTTTCTCAGGCAAATCCAGCAGACTGTGTCCAAACGTGCTAACCCCTGAGGTTATCAAGACAGCTCACACGCTAGCACCTTCAACCTCTCCTTTGTGCAGATGTCCAGAATCCATTCACTGAGCTTATACATGGCCCTCGTTGCCTAGCAACATGAAAGGAATTGCTATGTGTGCTTCTTAATCACTGTGAAGTCTTGTTCTGTATTTTATAGTAAAAAAAAAAAAAAATAGAAAAAGGAGAGAGACTATGCAAAATGAAGGAAAAAAAATGCCCAAATTGTATCTTCCAGTTGCAAATTAAATCACAACATTTGAGTAAATTTAAATCAGGGGACCACTTTAAAAAATATTTTTGATCCCCTTAAGGAATTGACTGATAAACAAAAGTTCTGAGTTAGCATTTGAACTGAGCAGTCTGCAAGAAAGGAGTCACCAGGAATTTAACCATTTCATAGGAAATTTTTCTGTGCTAGCTCATGAGGGCTGAAGAAAATCCTTCTTCCTCTCGGAGTTGTGATGAACTTTGTTTTGTTGGAATGACAACATCATGTTAAGGTCATTCTTAAACTCCTCTGGGTTCCCTTAAACTCCTCCTGGAATTTATAAAATTTGTGTTTTCTAGTTCTGTAGCTTCCAGGATATTGAATTTCATTACTTTTCTTTGATCTTAATTCCCACTGAAAGGTTTCTAACTAATATCAACAACTAAAGTGAATTTCTATGTAGTCAAAACGACTCTTGAAAATTTCCTAAACTGTATCCCTGTCGTATATACAGGTAGAAACTAGTACATCTCTTTCAGTAAATGCACATCCTCATATTTCTAATGTCAGAACAGATCCCTGTTTCCTCTCTTGAGAATGGTATTAAGTAGTTGGCTTGTATTTGGGGGAGGCATGATGTTTGAAACTTTAAAAATATACATCTTTGATCACCAGAATTACAAGCAGAATAGCAAGATTGCTACCTAGTGAGGATAGTGTGAACTGAGCTGACTGGGGATGCAGCAGATGCTCAGCTCCCATGCCATGCTTATTTGGGGACATGTGATCATTTACTGGAATAGTGAGCAGAATTACCTGCGGCTTTCATTTTTGCCTCTTTGAGATGAAGATAATACAACACTACTAGAAGTAGTGCTTTATTTTTATTTCTAAGATCTTACCAATTTTCAGACAAGAAAAGGGTCACTGGTTTAATTATTTACGAAATCAGTGAGTAAACAATTATTTATTCTTATTCCATGTCTTCAGCATAGAACCAAAATACTGCAAACTCGAAGTGGATCCTAAGCCATATGAATGAGTCTCCTATATGACCTAAGAATAACTTATAGAATATATATATGTGTGTGTGTGTGTGTGTGTGTATATATATATATTCTGTAATATACACACACACAAATACATAAACTATTGATTAACTGTCTAGAAGTGGATGGCTGAAAATCAGGCAAGTTCAAGAATTAATGAAATATTAAGCGCTACTGCTTCTACCTTTTTAGTCACTCTGAAATATTTTTACATGTTTCCGACAACATCTTGACTCAGAACACAATCATCTCCCTTCTCCTTGGTTGTGCTGAGGGGCTGATGAAATGTTCTCCTCTTTTACCTGCCTCCAATTGGTCCTGCATCTGGACTAATGCTTCTAAAATGTGAATCTTATTCTACCATGTCACTGAATAAAAGCCTTCACTAGTTTCCCATTGGTTTCAGATTAAAATTTTAACTTCCTAACATGACTGTTAAGGACTTTGGTGATTTGGCTCCTGGTCTGTCTGTACAGAATCATACCTCTTTCTCCTTTTTCTGCCTACATTCCAGTCCTGCTGGATTACTTTCATCTTTTCATAAATCGCATTCTCTTGCTATTGAGAGCATTCCTGTCTTGTCCCTTTGCCTGGCTAGTTACGTCGCATTCTCCAGTTCTCAGCTTAGAGGTCGCTTTTTTCGAGAAGTCTGTGAACTACCCAAGCCTGAATTAACTGACCCTTTAACATGTACTCAAAATAATTTACATACCCTCTTATTTTAGAACTTATGATAATGATACAATAAGTGCCAGTTACTTGTTTGCCTTGCAAACAGCTCTAAAATATTGGCAGTTGGGTCATCGAAAAGATTTTAGAGACTTAAACATAAGTTCATTTCCTGTTAATCAAAGACATTCTGTAAGTTGGCAAAAGAAATTGAGAGAGAAATGGAGGATAATATTCAGAACAGCGTGGAGGTTGATAGGTTAAAAGAATGACAGAACTTAAAACCAAGACCCCCATTTTATTGTGACTGACACCTGAGGTTGTCTTTATTGGCTTGACCATTAGGGAGGCATTGCATTAGCACAAGCAGCAGCAGATTTAAACTGCCAGTAAGGTGCATTTTGGTGTATATTGCAAGGAAGAAATTGTGTCCTTGAATTTGAAGATGATGGAGTGGGTCTGGAAAGAATGACACCAGAATTCTGCATGAGAATTAACTGAAAAATGTTGCTTTTTCAGAGGAAAATAAAGCAACTGCTTTGGTAAGGAGGGTTATCTCATGTAAATCTAAGTAAATAAAGAATTAGCCACTGCCTCATTTTAAAATAATATCCATAAAAAACAAAACAGGTCTCCATTTTTAGTGCAACATTTCAAAAAAATATATGTCTGCAATCTAATTAAAAGGAATTTTAACCTTGATATGAAATTCCATTATCTTCAGTTAGATAATCAGTTTCAAAAGGAATATTCAGGTTATTTAAACTTTGTTTATAAATGGCTGCATCAGAAAAAATGTCTTTTTTAAAAAATTAAACTATTTTATCACTTGGTAAAAATATATTTTGGATCTGAGTTTGGTAAAGTATTATTTTACCTGCTGCAAAATAGACCATGGACTATTGGCTTTTAGTTTCTGAAAGAGGAAAAAAAAAATACTTTTTACTAGAAAGCCTTTGTGTATTGCCAGTTTTTCTGTTTGGGAAAATTTAAGGATTTACTGTGGTTAGTCTTACAAAAGGAATATGGATTTGATAAACAAACTAGTGACTATGATTTTAACTTATGTTTGATAAGGGTTTTATGAATGTTGATTATTTTGTGCCAACAGCCCAGAATTGTCATTTATATGTAAACAGAAAGCTATGAACTCTACTTCCAAAGTTATTTAATTTTCTCAGTGTTTGAATGCTATTTGTTGTAAATGTATTAATAGAAGTGTAAAGAATTGGAAAAATATAAATATCCTTAACTTGAGCATTTGCTGGATCATTTTTTCTACAAAACTTGTTAGTATAATGCAAGTGCTCTTTGAAGAGAGGATTTTTTCAGTTTTCATACCCTAGAAATCACATTTTGTAAAACTGGGGACCATTCATAATTGTCATATACTTTTTAAAATTATCTCAAAACATCATTTTTATAAAAACAAAAGTTTTTTTGAAAGAAAATTAGATACATATGTGGCCCCAGACGTTTATATACTAGGATGATCTAGACTATGTATGTTTAAATTGATTTTCTATTGAGTGTACAGGTGTCCATTTTGACAATACACATGGTCTTTTTAGATCACATGAAGTTTGATTTGCAAACATTTCTATAGCCAAGCTTGTATGCATGGTTGCTTCCTTAATAAAAAGCCCGACCATAATATTTATTATTAAAAAAGATATATGAAGACAGGCACTGTCTTACTTTACCCAATTTCTTAGAACAGTATATGATAAATATATGTATATATGACATATGCATAACATATATATTTTATTTATATATTCAATGAATAAGTGTGAATGTAAGCCATGCTTTCATTTTTGCCTCTGAAATAGCCTTATTTTCTTTTTCTTTCTTTTTTTGCTATTAGAGATTGAACCCAGGGATACTTTACCATTGAGCTATGTCCCCAACCCCTTTTATTTTTTATTTTGAGACAGGGTCTCACTAAGTTGCTTAGGACCTCACTAAGATGCTGAAACTGACCTCAAACTTGCAATCCTCCTGCCTCAGCTTCCCAAGCTGCCAGGATTACAGGCATGCACTACTATACCTGGTTCCTTAGTTCCCTCTTGATGTGCTTTTTATCCAGACAAGTCATATTTTTGGATAGACTATAGATCTTTGGTATGGTCTGCACTGTATATGTTTCCAGTTGCAGTTAGTCTGAGTAAGGGTCAAAGCTTCTGAAATATTCCTCATCTTAGTGGTCACGCTCCAGTATTCTGGTTGTGATCCTCTGGGGAATGTGACAGGGTTTATTTCAGGTTAACTTTAAAAGTAAAAATAAATAACTTTCATGGTTTTTGCATTTATTTCCACATTGACTCACCTAAAAATTCTAGACAGTGAGTAGGGTGGAACTTAGTCCATGGGACTTTAATGTGTCAGTTCCTAACTATTCAGAGCCAGGAGGAAAGATAAAACAAAAAATATCCTCTGGCAAAATCTACAAAGAGCTTCTTATTCTTATCACTGGACCAACTTGGGTCATGTGCACAGTGATGAACCAATCACTATGGCCAGAGAAATTTGGTTCTCTGATTGGCCTCGCCTGTGTCACATGCTTCATCCCTGGAGGCAAGTGGTGGGAGCTAGGCCTCTTGGACTGTGAGAGAAAGTAGAGAGGTTCATCAGAGATGAGTCAGGGATGTGTTAGGAGAACAGAGAAGAGATGCTGGGGGAGGGGTATAAGAGGAACAAAGACCACCTCAAATGACTAATTTTATTCCTTCAACAATCTTTAATTGATCCATGGTGCCTATAGAACACTCATTATTCCTGCTTGTGTCAGAGGATACACGGGCCAGGTCAACGTGAAGCTTGAAATCGTCTCACATTCTCTGACCCAGCCTGTGCCCACTGTGTTTTCCCTGAACAGTGTTTGTGCTTATTCTGAGAATATGGAAAAGAAGTAATTTTTATATGCCTAGGCACAGTGTTAAGAACATAAATGTTAACCGCGCACAATGGCACACGTCTGTAATCCCAGCGGTTCAGGAGGCTGAGGCAGGAGGATCACAAGTTCAAAGCCAGACTCAGCAAAAGCAAGATGCTAGGTAACTCAGTGAGACTCTGTCTTTAAATAGAATACAAAATAAGGCTGTGGATGTAGCTCAGTGGTTGAGAGCCTTTGAGTTCAATCCCCAGTACTCTCCCTCACCAAAACATAGAACGTAAATGTACTTAGCTCTTTTTTTCTCCCATATTTTTTACTGATGCATTACAATTATACATAATGATAGGACTCATTGTTACATATTCACACATGAGAAAACACAATAAGTTGGACAATATCATTCCCTAGCATTTTTTCTTTTCCTCCCTCCTACCTCAGCCTAGTCCCTTTCTTTTGCTCTGTTGCTCTCTCTTAGATTTCCATGAGATTCCACACACACCTTTTTTTTTTTCTCTCCAGCTTCCATATATAACATTCTCCTTCTATTTTTCTCTGTATTTTAAAAAATTTGTTCTAATAGTTATACATGACAGTAGAATGCATTTTGATACATCACACATAAATGGAGAACCACACTGGTCATGTAATCATATATGTACATAGGATAATAATGTCCGATTCATTCCACTGTCCTTCTCATCCCATATCCCCTTCCCTCCCATCAGTCCCCTCTGCCTAATCCAAAGTACTTAAAATTAACATACTACAGGTTTTTTTTTACTACATACTACTCTTTTCCTAGCCAACTGCCTTATTGTGAAATTAGCATATTCATATCAAAGAAAAAATTCAGCCTTTGGATTTTTGGTCTTGGCTTATTTCACTTAGCATGATATTCTCCAGCTCCATCCATTTACCTGCAAATGACATCATTTCATTCTTATTTAAGACTAATATTCCATTGTGTATATATACCATATTTTCTTTATCCATTCATTTGTTGAAGGGCATCTAGGTTGGTTCCATAGTTTGACTATTGTGAATTGAGCTGCTATAAACATTTATGTGGTTGTATCACTGTGGTATGTTGATTCTAAGTCCTTTGGGTATAATTTGAGGGGTGGGATAGCTCTTTTTACTGCTTTTCAAAGTCCTTAGATTTGAAACCCATTTGTAAAGTTGCCTATTCTTCATTTCTCTTTCCCTTCAGTCTCTGCAATTCCAAAATAATACATTCTTCCCTTCCAGCTTGTACTTTCAATAACCTTTAAAAACAATCTCCTTTATATTCAAACAACCTATCTGTTGGACTTTCTCTTCTACCAGACTCTGAGACAAAGAGAGAAATCATTGTGCTTTATTTATTAACTATTCTTCCTTCACTAAGCATAGTTCAGGTCCCAACATATCATAGGATGCATAGAATTGAGCTGTGTTGACACATCAGCATCCAAGATTTTGCATGCTTCTTGGTGGAAGTTGATATGTCTTATTATCATGACTAAGTATTCCATGTATTAATATACCATAATTTTAAAGTTTACTTTATAATATATCTTTGAATTGTTTCAGTTTTTACACTACTACAATTAGTGCTATGTTAAAATTAATTTTTGTTTTTGTCTTAGTGCATATATGTACCACTTCTAGTGTGTACCAGGTTAATAGTGGGATTGCTTAGGTTACAGCCTATATGTATATTCAGCTTCAGAATATTCAGTCAGTTTTTCATTAACAATACCTAAGAATTCTAATTTCTCTGCATCTTTGCCAGTGCTGGTATTGATATTCTTTTTTAAATGAAGCTTATGTCCAAGTCTTGTCTATCTTATTGATTGTTAGAGGCTCTATCTATATTCTACCTTCTTCATTTTTGTCTGCATTTCTATATTTTTCTCTGAATTCATTTTCTCTGAGAACTCACTTTAACATCATCCTTAGTGCAGGTCTGCTGACGGCAAATTCTGTTTTTATCTGCATTGAAATGCTTGCATGTTTCTTTCAGTTTTGAAGGATATTTTCAATAAATATAAAATGTCTAGGTTCACAGTCACTGTTTTCAGCCCTGTAAAGATTTCATTTCACTCTCTTTTGAATCCCAAACTTACTGTTGAGAAGTCAGATATAAGTCTTGTTGCTCCTTTGAAGGAATGTTTCTGTTTTCCTACTTCTTCCCCAGGGTTGCTTTTTAAAAATTTCCTACTTGTATATGAGTTGTAGGAAATTTTTATTTTTTATGTTGTGTCTAGGTGTGTTTATACTTCATATTGATCTTGGTTGATTTCATAGTATTTCTTGGATCTGTGATATATTTCGGCAATTTTAGAATTTTGTTTTTCCAATACTTCATTTGATCCTTCAATTCCACTTTTCTGGAATATTAATTGAATATACTTTAGACTTTTTCAGTGTGTCCCATTTATCTGCTATCCCTATGATCCCATCAGTATTTCTTCTCCTTATTTATCTTCCTGTTTTTTAATACTCTCTTCATCCATATCCTATTTGCTATTAAATCCTTATATTAATCCTCCTATGCCTCCAACATTGTGGAATGAAGATACTTTGTCTCTTTTGGTATAAATGTGTTCAGAGTGTTGAATGTTTAATTACAGACATCTTCATCCTAATTTTAACTTTTTAAAAACCATCTATTTGTTCACCACCTTGTTAAAATCCCTTGTAGAACACCTTCTAAATGTCAGACACTATCACAGGTGCAAGATGTCCTTGTTCTCATCGAGCTTATGATGTTGTAGAGAAGATATGCCACAGTCAATCATAGGAATAAGAATACAAGTTAGATTGAACAAGTTATAAAAGAGAGGAAGAGAGGATATTACAATAGGTTTCAGAAGAACTACATATGGGCTGGAGAGTCAGGTATATATCTACCTTGGAAAGTTATAGTTGAAAGAAGTACTGCAAAGGATGAGGCCAAAGAAGCATGACACTGATTTAACAACTTTTGGTACTACATTCAGGGCTTTGCTCTTAATTATTAAAATGATGAAATGATGTTTTAAGCTGGGCTTTAATGTGGTGTATGGCATAATTGATGCTGCATTTGAATTACCTTCTGTGGTTCTTTGGGGAGTTTGGTTGGGGCTTAGGTTGGATGTACATTTCACTCTTCTTTTGGGGCACAAAACCACACTTGTGGATGAATCAGAAATGAATCTGACATGGTTTATTTACTGAAGGAGTTCATATAATCAGAAAAAAAAACAGAACAGTAAATAATCAACAGTATAAAGGGGCTACCAAGTACCACAGGGGACATCTGCTGTGGATGTTCAGTGTTGTGGAATTTAGAGGATGGTGATTGCATGTACATCTCCTGTTGGAGAAGACTGACAGAAGCAGCATCTGAGCTGGGCATGATGGAATGGGTTCAGCTGACACATGTCGCATTCTGGAAAGGAATTTGCAGTCAGGTGGCTAGAGGCTTTTGCCCTTGGAGCATTTCAACTCAATCTCTTCCTGGCCTGCTTACTCATCTCTTTACATTCTTGGTTTATTATCCTTGATTTGGCTTACTCCACAAGACCATTAGTTCCAGAAAGTCAGAGACTATGTCCTCCTCGTATTCTGCTGAAATTTCAGCCCCTGGCAGAGTGACTTTCACAGAGTGAATACTCAACAGATATTTAGTAAATCAATAAATTCCTCTGTAGGAAAAAACAAAATTTATTCAGAGAAGAGTGGTAATTCAGTTTGAATAGAGTAGTAGTTCTCTGCTGGGGAAATATCACCCCCTCCCGTCACTGCCACTACCATCGGGGAATACTTGGAAATGTCTAGAGACATTTCGGGTTGTGACATTGAAGCAGGGTGGTGATCCTGCTGGCATTTAATGGTTAGAGGTTAGAGATGTTGTGAAATATCATACAATGCGCAGGTCAATCAATAATAATAATAATAAATCCTGCTGTAGATTTCAATAATGCCAAAGTTGAGAAAGCTTGGACTAGAGACAAGATGAATGAGGGGATAATAAATAGAAAAATGGCTTCCAGTTGGTTAATATAGGGCTTTGAATGCCCAGGTAAGAACTGTATACAAGAGGAACTGATTCAAAGTTGAAATTCAGAGTGACCGAATTTCAATTTGCTTTAAGATGAGTCAGAGAGAGAGTGATTCCCAGGACACATTGAGAGACTAGTAGTAAGTCATTATTACCACATCCTAAGGCTTTAACAAGCACACTTTTACACAGGTTATGCTTGTTCATAATCCATACATTCTTGGAATGTTAGAAAGCTTATCAGCACTTGCTTAATTACTATGTCCTCAACTGCTGCTCCAGGCTGTAATAGAAGCAAAAATGCCATATGCTGAGATTGATTTGAAGCCACAGACTTTGATCGGAAGTCTGTGGGCTGCTGATTGGTGTCTGAAGCAACTGATATTCTGTACTATATTTTTAACTAACTTGGAGAGATAAAAACGTGGTGTTGCAATGATTATTAGTCATGGGAGTAAATAAGTGTGTGACTACTCTAACTTCTCATGCAGCCCACAGTTTTATGGCTTGCCATCCTATAAATGAGTTGCATCATTTAAAAAATTAATCGTTTAATTTGGAAAAGATTTTTCAACATGACTTTTTCTTTCTGAGAATGCTTGGGCGTGGAATGAGAAAATTGAAATGAGTAATTGAAAGCCGGCGAATTAGCTCTCACATCTCACATAAAGAAATAGAAAAGAGTTAAATAGAGTTATTTTTTACATTTGGAATTAATATAAATTGCTTTTATCAAGAGGGTTCATGTATGATGGTCAGTGTTTCAATATTGTCAAGTCAATATTACGTCAGTATACATTAAAACAACAAGAATACACGAAGAGCTCTTTTCTTACAGATGTTATATCTTTGAACTTTGGGATCTGTGAGCATCCCCTCCCAGGTTTAGGGTGTTTTTTGTTCCTCCTGGGTAGAGCATGACCCAGAGACACAATTGGTTGGGCCCAACTTAGGAGGATTATGTTTGGAAGATGGGAATTGATGACTCAGATGCCTTAGGAAATCTCTTTTCTGGTTTTGGGAGACAGTAGGAAATCTGACTTTGGGGGCAGTAGAGGTATCTTTGGCTTTGGTGCCTACCCCAGACCCCAAAATAGGAGCTATAGCATTCATCCCCAGTGGGAGTGGCACTGGATATTTCTCTGGAAGTTGTGTAATGTGACTGAAGTGTTTTTCTGGTTGGGTTAATTATAATTCTGACCCTCTGGCCTTTCTAGAGATTCTAGAACTAGCAGATGTCCTTTAGTGAATGAATGTGTTCCTTACTTAAATTAGCTAAAGAGCATTTCGCTATTTGTAACTAGAAATGCTGGCTGATACCCACTGTATGATCACATTTGGTTAAAAGAAATGATGTTTGTATGGAAGAAAAATCTAACCCTGGTTATTTAAGTCATGCAGGATTTCTGAGGATTTCTTTTAGTGTTAAGCAAATACTATTCTCAGAATTTTCTATAAGCAGCAAATTTTTTAAAAAAATATTTTTTCATTGTTGATAGATCTTTATTTTATTTATTTATATGTGGTGCTGAGAATTGAACCCAGTCCCTCACACATGTTTGGGAAAGGGTCTACCACTGAGCTACAACCCCAGCCCAGCAAATATTTCTTATATGTATCTGGGGCATAAATGCATGAGAAAACTCATTGTTTAATGACATCAATCCATTTATGGATGAAAAATGAAAAACTGTGTTGGTTTTTTGAGATTGGATTAAAATTATTGTGTTTTTAAAAAAAATGTCATATCCATAGTACATCATGGAAACTTACAAGCTCAGGTTTGGGGTTAGCTTTGTCCTTGACCAACTGTGTGACATGAAATATATCATTAACTCTCTGGACTTCTAGTCTTTCATTTGCACAGTGACTGCATTGAGTAGATGAGAGATTTTTAGAGTTGGCTCTCCACATTGCTACTGCTGGTGGTGGTGGGTAGGATTGCGTGTGTCTTAGGTGGCAGTGATGTACACCCCAAGTGAAGCCAAAGAAAATTTACACTTTCTCATATGTTGGACTTCACAATTTTTCATTGAGCAGGGCACAATGGTACATACCTACAATCCCAGTTGGTTGGGAGGCTGAGGCAGGAGAATCACAAATTTGAGTCTGGGTTCCAGGCTGGGAAATTTAGTGAGACCCTAACTCAAATTAACAAATAAATAAAACAGACTGGGGGCATAGCTCAGTGGTAAAGCACCTCTGGGTTCAATCACCAATACAAGAAGAAAAAAAATAAGAAATAGGATTTTCTGTGAGAAATAGTTTTTTGGTTAGTATCAGATTTCAGAAACTATCAAACCACATTAAAAGGTCTCTTTTGTCCCTAATTTCCTATGATTACTTTCCCTAGTGAATTGTGCTTACTGATTTATTTGGTAAGTAGCTTCACACACATGCACCCACACCCACACATGCTCACATGCATGCCCAGAACACAGATTTCCAGAACCCTAAACCAGAAAAGAGCTTTTGATTTCATCATTTTATTCATATGATTTCTAAGCATAATATCTAAGAACCTAGTTCTCCCTTAAGAGCTCAGTTGTCTTAAGACAAGTATTTCTGTCTATGACAATTCTATTATTACATTTGTCATTGACAGTGTATTTAAAAGACAGATAATATCATATTATTCTTAGGAATATATTTTGTACTGTGACTAAAATATAAAAATAATTCCACTAACACTTAAACAAATACAACATTGCTGTTGACTACAATTTAATATGTGTCTTCACTACTAAACATAATGAAGAATAAAAATTTAACCACCAGAAAAGATGTTGTAGTAATGCA
This sequence comes from Geosciurus inauris, assembly GCA_004024805.1. Taxonomy (NCBI): domain Eukaryota; kingdom Metazoa; phylum Chordata; class Mammalia; order Rodentia; family Sciuridae; genus Geosciurus; species Geosciurus inauris. The sequence continues at coordinate 89,140 of PVHX01000025.1, forward strand.
TGTTGAGAAGCCTGCCCTAGATTTTATGGATCAGCTTATTGATTTTTCTAGCATGTTAAAAGTACTCTGTGGAATTCAAGCATTTTGAAAATTTAGTATGGTTGAGGTACTGGTTGTTTGGAGGCACTGAGATAAAAATCAAAACCAGATCAAATTATCAATGACGATGAGGTTTATATTAGAATTGTGAGCTTTATTTCGAAGTCAGTGGAGAGGCAGTATAGGTTTTTAAGCAGTAGACGGTCTAATTAGATTTGAATTTTAGAAAAATATGTCTGGCTGCAGTGTAGTTAATGCATTAGAGGAGGGCAGGGCTGGTGGCAGAGGCAGTAACTGGAAGATTTATTTCAATTGTGATAGTGAAGAGCTGTGTTAGTAGCATTGAAAATTGAGAGAGGGCTGGGATTGTGGCTCAGTGGTAGAGCACTTGCCTTGCATGTGTGAGGCGCTGGGTTCGATCCTCAGCACCACATAAAAATAAATAAATAAAGATATTGTGTCCATGTACAACTAAAAAAATATTTTAAAAAAGAGAAAAAAAAATTGAGAGAAACAGATAAAATCCAGAATTTAAAAAAAGTAGAGGGATGCAGTCCACAGGACTTGTTTTCACCAGGGAGTAAGGAGATGTGTGATGCTGTGGATGACACTGTGCTCCTTTCTGGATCAGCTGACTATAGCAAAATTAAAGAAAAGAGGAGTGGTCTTGAGAATGTATGATGAAAATTCCTGTTTGGGAAGGTAGAGGTAGGATTCAAAGTTATACTACTCTCATGGTCTGGGAATGCACAAGCCAAGAAAATACATAATTAGGACCTGCTTGAAGAATGTTCAGAACTCCTGTGCAAGGACGTGTGCTGAACTCAAATTGCCCAGAATTCTCACAAAGTTCCAATGAAGATGAATTTACAACAAAAAATTGCAAGATATTTGAGGGAAAATCTGAGCTGGGATTGTGGCTCAGTGGAAGTCAGCAGACCCCAAATCAGTAGGATTATACCAAGAACTTCAGATAGGAGACCAAGTTGATGGACTACAAAATGTTTAAAATTAACAAAGAGTTAGAAAAGGGAATTGAAAGCATAAGACAATCATGTGATATTGACAGTGTGATGAAGAATAACCCACACAGCTTAATAAGTCTTTTAAGATGAAAATACATTAACTGAAATTAAAATCCTCAAAGAAAGATTAAATGTGAGCTGAACTAGAGTAGAAGAGAAAATTAATGCACCAAGAGACCAAAGGGATGAAATTATCAGTCATAGCACAGAGAGAGAGAGAATATTTGAAAGTTTGAAAAGCATCAGGGAAAAAGGAAAAAACATTCATGTACGTTAGTTTCTCTCTCTCTCTCTCTCTCTCTCTTTCTCTCTCTCTCTCTCACACACACACACACACACACACACACACACACACACACACACGGGGTGAATGAAGGAGAAGCAATATTCAAAAAAGGGCCAGCTGAAAGTTTTTCTGGAATTGATGGAGATAAAAACAGATGTGAGGGAATCAATGTTTCCTAAGTAGAATCATAGAAAACACGGCAAATCCATATAAAACACATCACCAAAGTTGTACCATATCAAAGACATAGAGGATAACATGTCATCACAAGGAAGAATCAGCAGAACAACATGAACTTCCAACAACAACAGAGACTAGAAGATGCAGACCTGAGAGGGTATGATCATTAACTTTTATTAGAAATATTTAAATATCAGTGTTGATACAAAGACATTTTCAGATAAGACTGAGCATTTGCATAGTAACCTCTCAATTATGGAGGGTGGAATTTAGGAAGAAGGAAATTGAACTAGATAGTAGACATACAATGCAAAAGGCAACATTAGGCAAAGAACTTGATGAATCATGTGTTTGTCCTTTATCCTATAGAAATAAAGTAAAATTGAAAACTTTTCCAAGAATAAAACTAAAAATAAAATATGAGAAGAATAAAAACAAGATAGTGCTAAAATCCTGGGGAGGGGGGAGCAAAGCAGTATTTTATTTTATTTATTTATTTTTATTTATTTATTTATTTTTGTGGTGCTGGGGATTGAACCCAGGGCCTCACACATAGTATTTTAGTTTAGAGGGGTGTTACAAAACATCTTTAATGGAATGCAAAAATCATAATCCAACTTGGATTGATATTTGATGACAGTAAAATTAAATTTTCTGAAAGTTAAACTCAAGGAAGCAGAGAGCAAAATGGTTTCCAGGGGCTGGGGAGTAGTGGAGACTGGGAAGATCCTGGTCAAATGTTATGAAGTGTCAGTTGACAGGATGAGTAAGTTGTAGTGGAGATCTGTTGTATGACATGGTGACTACAGTTAGTACTAAGAGTAGAATTTAACTGTTCTCACCACAAAAAATAAGTATGTGAGATGACCAATATGTTAAGATAGATTTAATTGTTTCACTGAATATATCAAAATATCACATTATATACCACATATACATGTGTATGTATATATAATTTTTATTTGTGAATTATGCCTCCATAAAGCTGGGGGCAAATAAAATTAAATTAAAACTTCCGTATGATACAAATGCACTAAAAACACAATGCAAAACAAAAATCAAACTGGAGAAATTGTAAATTAAATTTACAATTTTTTTGTGTGAATTAGTACATAGGATGTAAAAGATTCCCTACAAAACAATAAGAGAATGAATAAGTAAATAAGCAGCCCAATCAGAAAATGAGAAACAAGACAATTCTTTGAGGAAGAAATCTAAATGACCAATAAGTAAATAAAATAGCTCAAGACTCTTACAAGAAAACAGGGTAATGCCAATTATCATCTCATGAAATGTTGTTGATGAAAACTAATAAATTGAAAAGTACCAAGTGATGGTTGAGTCTGAGGAACTAGGAACTGTTCTTCATGAGGGAGTTAAGTGATGTAATTATTTAAAAGTGCATATTGGCAAATATTTCACTAAGTACTTTGCAAAACTGCTTTGTAGAATAGTAGAATGAAGGAACACATGCCCAATAACTTAGAAATCCTCCTTCTAGATTTCTGCCCTAGAAAAACCCTTGAACTTGTGCTTGAGGATGATTATGGTAGCTTGCTTATAATAGCAAAGTGGTAGAAACAAATTATGTTTTGTTCTCAAGTGAAAGGATAAATAGAATGTGGTTTATTCATGTAGTAGAGAGCAGATTAAGACTGATTAATTCAGTCTATGTGCATACTACAGATAATTGCAAAAAATGACACTTAATAAAAAGGCAACTTTTAAAAGGATACTATTAGCATTATGCCATTATTCATATAAATATAATAATACATAAAATATGCAATAAAATAAAAAATAGTATATTTTGTTCATGTCTACAAACATATGTAATGCAAGGACTAAAACAAACCTGTGAATGATATATACTGAATTTTAGTGTAGTGATGAGTCCTGGGAGAGGGAGAGGGAGGAAGGGAGGCTTTTTTTATTCCCCACAGTACTGGGCCAAAACTTGGGCCTGTTGCGTGCCAGGCACCGACCACATCCCCAACCTGGAGTCGAAGCATTAAGCAGACCTAGCACTTGCTCACCCTCAAAGCCTGAACTCTGGCAGAGTTCAACAGTCAGCCAGCTGAGCTTTTTCTTGGTAAACATAGATCAGGGCTGTGTGGTTATTTCATACTTGTTTGTTCAACATGATATATTATTTTCTGTACATTTTGAAATGTTTCCTAATTAGAAATTATTCTAAAGAAGAGCTTTATCAACAATGCCAAATGTTGCAGAGATTAAATCAGACAAATGCTCTAAAAAGTCTGTGGGTCCTCTAATCACAGATCTGACTGATGCTTGGGAGGGGGTTCACCTGGTTGATGGCAGGAGCAGGACTAGATTCATACTCTCTGAATCTTGGTGTTTTTACTTCTTCCCCTTGTCCATGCTGCTTTCCTAAAGGGTTGAAATTATGTCAAAGGTCCCTAAATCCAGTTAGAAATATTGGGAAGAAGAAAACCTAGGATCAGTCACCCTTGTGGTGAGCAAGCATGGATACCAGAGAAAGCATGGGGGCAAGGGAGGTGGGCAGGACTCAGCCCCGATAGCTGCTGAGAGGTGTTGAACTCAAGAGCCTGACTCTTACTTCTGGACTGGACTTTTTTTTAAATTTTTTTTTTTTAGTTGTAGGTGGACACATTACCTTTATTTTATTTATTTACTTTTATGTGGTGCTGAAGATTGAACCCAGTGCCTCACACGCACTAGGCAAGTGCTCTACCACTGAGCCACAACCCCAGTCCTGGACGGGACTTTTGCTGGAGCCCAGGTGGGAGGATGTGGGGCCCTAACAAGAAAATAGAAGAAAGTTCTGTAGCCTGAGTTTCCCTTTGTTCTGGACTGTCTAGTTTCTTTAAAGGCTTCATTAAAGGAACATCATTCTCTCCCACAGTCTGGATCCCCACACAACCTGCTTGGGAAGAATAAACAGTAATTACTTATGTAAAGTGACAGAAAAGATACAGATACAAATTAGTGAAGGAGGATGAGGACACAAATGTATCATTATGCAGGAGGAGCAAGCTTCCCACTTTTCAGAGTTCTGCTGGAAGGAAACGCCTGAGAAAAGTGGGCTCAGCCCAGGCAAAATTTTTGTTATGTTCTGAGATCCTGCCACCCACCATCCCAGCTTCCTTCCACCCTCACTATTTCATCGCATCCCTGCCCTGCACCAAACCACTTTGGTGTTATACAATCAAATCTGAGTTCCAGTGCCCAAATCTTCCACTAACTTGCTGTGGCCTTAAGCACATTGCCTACAATTTCTAAGCCTCAGTTTCCTCATTTTCAAATGAAAATAGTAAAAACATACTATTTTAAATTCCTTCTATCTCTAATGTCATATGCAACTATAAGTATCTTCAAGATTATTTCCTCTAATGCTACAAAATTAGCTCTGGATCATTCACTTGTGGTCAAATGTGGTTTGTTGTTAACAGTTGGAGATAATAAATTTTAGCCCTATCACAAAGACAGCATCCAGGAACCAGCGAGGTGATATAAACGTTTCTGAAGCAGCCAGGTGTGATAAAATAGGGAGCAATACAAGGCAGCTGGGAAGTGCCTGCCTAACCCAAGGCACCTACCCTGGGAATTTTTCAGAACCTCTAGGCTGACAAGGGCTACCAGTGTGCAGTCCTTGACAAAAGAAAAGGAGAATCTGTAATGGAATTTCAGAAATCCATAGCAGGAGGTTTAGGAAGAAGGGAGGCAGCAAGAAGTGAGAGGTGAGAGAGGTAGGAGCATATTACAGTCAACTGATTTTGTGTCTCATACAACATTCATCTGGTCTTTTTTAAATTTTTTTAAAATAATTTTTAGTTGTTGATGGACCTTTATTTTATTTACTTATTTTTATGTGGTGCTGAGGATTGAACCCAGTGCCTCACACATGTTCATACTGAGCTACAATCCAGCCCCACATGTGGTGTTTTAGAGAGGTAGCCTGTGATAGATTTCACCCTGACCTCACATCTGATGCATAACCATTGAATTCAGTCAACTGGATTTCCAGACATATGTGGGTCTTTACTTTCCTCCTGTTTCATATCAAAGGGTTTTAGTAGCTTTGTTCCAAGATACTTTCTGCATCTTGCATCCTAAATATAAAATGGCTTCAAGATTCACTCATTCATTCATTCATTTGCTCATTCATTCAATGTGAATTATAGGCATAGCTCACAAATATTCATCAGAGATTGCTTCTTATAGAGTGAACAGCATTCCTCTATATTTATTGGATAAATATTTATTAGGTTCCAACTCTAGTTCCAGACATTGTTCTGGCCTCAGAAAAGCAGCAGTGAGCAAGGTAGGTAAGTTTGTACCTTCACACAGAGAACCTGTAAAAATAGAAAAAAAATTAGTACAATAGTATCCATCAGTTAAATGAGCTAAAAAGGAAATGGTAGAGTAGGGGATGCTATCTTTTAGGGACAGTAAAAGTAGCATTCAAAGTGAGACCTAAATAATGTAAGAATGCCATCCAAATGAAACTAGGGAGAAAGAGCAACAAATCAGAGGGGCTAGCTAGTGGAGAATCCTGAGCCAAGAATGTTTGACCAGTTTAAAAAAATTAAACCGTGACTACACTTTCTGGAGCATAGTGAGATGGAGGAGGGTGTCAGGAAATGAAGGAAACACAGGGATCGCATTTAGTTTCTCAGTTACCCAAGTGGAGAGTAAAGCATGCCTTGCAGTGGTACGTGACAGTTTAAATCAAGAATATCAGAGTAGAGACAAAAGACCAGCACAGTAGAAGTCAGGAGGCCTGAACTTGAACTCTGACATCTTCTACTAACTGCAATGTAAGTGTGTCTGCAAGTGTTTTAGACTCTCTGGGCTTCAGTTTTCCCTACTGTAGAATGAGGTGATCATATCAGTTGCACTTTAGGGAGTGCTCCCACTGGGAGGTAAACGTCATGTGCACAAGGATCTTACTTCACTCATACACTCAGGTATCTGCAATGATCAGCATGGTTTTGAATATATACTTGATACTCAGTGAATATTTGTTGGATGAACATCAAGCAATCTTTTTAGCCTTAGTATTCTATGTTTTTTTAATGAATATTCATTAGCCTTGTTTTGGTAATTTGTGCCTTCCTAGACCAATTTAGATATAAAATTGCATGTCATTTCCTGACCAATTATAGATTCTGAATATATCCCTTAGAGACACATTGGATAATAATGAAATTATTTCAGATATATATTCCTGAATTTAGCAAGTTACTGTATACTGAAGTTTTATAATGTATCTGGCACCTCTATAAGCACTTTATATATGTATTATTTTATTTGATCTTTAAATAAATTCTGTGAGTTAATAAAATTGATACTCTGAAAAGTTAGGCAACTTTCTCAATGTTAAGCATCAAGCCGGGACTCAAATCCAGGTCTGTCTCAAGCAGTGACTTTAGACGCTGTAACATATTGTTTTCTGAATTATTGTTTTCATCCTGAATAAGACATACAGATAGTTCAGGGCTGGGTAGAAGCTCAGTGATGTCACAGATCCAGACTTCTTCTAGCTTTCCATTTTGCTGTCTCTTGTGTATGACTTCACTATGGCTGCTGTTACTCTAAATATCCAAGTTAAGTTCAAGGAGAAGAAAGGAAAAAAGATGATGCCAATAACGTCTATTCTTTAACTCAGGAGAGCAAAAGAATTCCCTAAACCTTTGTAAGTCACTGGCCCAAACTTGCATAACTAACAAGCCAAACCTGTACCTTGTCACCTTTGATAGGACATGTTGGAAAGAGAGTAGTTTGATGGAGCTAGGCATATTGGTGCCTCCCAACTGGGATTCTGTTATCTCAGAAAAAGGAGAAAATGACTACTGGGAAAATAATTTATCTGTTCAGAATGGCCACTGAATCATCACAGAATCTCTGATTGCTTAGAAATACCTTTAAACATGATGAGCTATTTTCACTTTATAATTAATTGTTTGGGATTTAATTTGTAAACACACACACACATAGAAATTAAAAGAAGTTAGTTACTAAGCAGAGCTGTAGGGAATAAGAACCAGATGCCTAGTGGAGTCATATAAAAGGTCATGGCACTGGGTGAATGGACTCCTGATGTCCACCTGGTCCTGCCTCTGCCACTACCTCATGACTTTAAGCAAATCCTTTCTTTGCTGTAAGCCTCAGTTTTTTTTTCATCAGGAAAATGAGGTGTTTGTACCAGAAGAAGTCTAAAGTTTCTTTGAGTACCACTCTTCATTGACCCTGTGGATGTCAATTATGCATTGACATTTGAAAAGAATGAAGGGTGTTAGTTGAACAGGCACAAAATGCTTTGTAGCATGTTACAAGATGTGATAGTGCTTTTGAATACTACTTGTCTTCACCAAAAGTTGAGTAAGACAGAGTGGAAAGCTTTGAAACAGATAACAGATAAAATTAGATAAAGAAGCAGACTAACCAGACAACAAAGAGCAAATGTAGATGTTAAAAGGGCTTCATCTTTCATTAAACAGAGCAAATCCCACTATAAAGTGGGTGTTAAGAGATAAGAAGCTTTTGTTTTCTGGCATTGTCAGTTCCAGAACTAGAGCTTCTAAAGTCCTGGGGTATTAAAATAACAGCTGAAAAATGACCTAGAAGCTTCCCATGAAACAGCAGGTCTCCAGAAATGCATTGAATGCATCTCCAGAAATGCACTCAATGAAGAGTGGTACTCAAAGAATGCTTATAATCTCTATGATTTTTGCATGGCCTGCATGACAACTGGATTTGTGGTAGGTACTACTGAAAACTTTTGGGCTTCTCCTTTACAGTATAAATTAACGGTTTTGTTGAGAATAGTGATAATTGGTATTTATGAGTGCTCAGTGTGTGCCAGAGCCTGTTTCACTGTTTTATGTACATTATCTTTAAGTCTCAAGTTTGTCAGCTATAAAATGTAAGCAATGATAGTCTTTGTGACTATCATTATTATGAGCCTAGTCAGCACCAGTCACCAAAGGAGGCTCATACAAATTCCATTTCAAAGGGCTGCTGGGGATGACACAATGTGTATAAAACCCTAAAGATTCTCCCCAAAGTGGTTAGAACTCATAAATGAATTCAAGATACATATAAAGTTGTGGGAAACAAAATTAATGCAAATAAAAATAGTGTGTATCTATGCATCAATAATGTATTATCCAAGAAGCAAATTAAGAAATCTCTTTTATAGTAGTACCAAAAAGAATAAATACTTAAGAAAAACCTAACCAAGAAGGCTTGTTTATATATTGAATATTATTGTAAAACATGGATTAAAAAAGTTAAAATAGTCAAAGATATCTGTTTTTTGTGTGCTTTACCTGGAAATACATCCCATGTTCATGGATTGGAAGAATTAGTATTGTTAAAATGTCCATACTACTCAAAGCAATCTCCAGATTCATAAAATCCCTATCAAAATTTCAATCATATATTTTATAGATATAGAAAAAATTGTTCTAAAAATTTTGTAGAACCACTAAAGATCCCAACCAGCCAAAACAATTTTGAATAATAACAAAGCTGGAAGCATTACATTTTTCATTTTCAAAATATATTACAAAGCTACAGTAAGCAAAACAGTATAAGACTGACATAAAAATAGACCTAGAGATAAATGGGACAGAATAGAGAATACTTAAATAAACTCATGCCTATATGATTAGCTGATCTTAAACAAGGATACCAAGAATACACAATGGGAAAAAGACAGTCTCTTCATTAAATGTTTATTGGGCAATTTGATATCCCTATCTGAAAGAATGGAATTTTGTCATTTACCATGCACAAAAATTAATTCAAAATGGATTAAGATTTGAACATAAGATCTGAATCCATAAAAGTACCCATAGAGATTAGAAGAAAATTCTAATGATTTCTTGGATTTGATGTGAAAAGCATAAGCAACAAAAGTAAAAAGAATACTAAAACTTATGCAGAGTGAAGACACAACAAAGTGAATAAGCAGTCTGTGGAATGGGAGAAAATATTTGCTGGCCTTGTATATGACAGTAAGTTAATTTCCAAAATATATGAGGTACTCCCACAACTCAATAGCAAAAAAATTAAATAGCCCAAGTAAAAAAAATGGATGAAAGATTTAAATAGACATTTATCCAAAAAAGATATATAAATGGCCAATAGGTATATGAAAAGATGCTCAACATCACTAATCAGTAGGGAAAAGCAAACCAAAACCACAATAAAGTATCACCTCATGCCTATTAGGATGGCTATCAAATCAAAAACACCCCAAAACAACAAAAGACAGTGTTGGTGAGGTTATGAGAAGTTAAAACTCTTGCATACTGTTGGTAAGAATATAAATGCTATTGAAAACAATATGGAGCTTCCTCAGAAAATTTAAAGTAGGATTACAATATGAGCCAACTATACTGCTTTCAGGTAAATATCCCAAATAATTGAAATCCAGGTCTTAAAGGAGCTATCTGCACTTTTATATTCATTGAACATTATTCATAATAGCCCAAATCTGAAAACAAACCAAATGTCCATCAACCGATGAATGGGCAAATAAAACGCTGCATATGCATGCAATGTAGTATTGCTCTGTCTTGCCAACAAACAAACAAACAACAACAACAAAACAGAAATTCTACCATTTGTGACAATGTGGATGAATCTGGAGAAATTATGCTAAACGAAATAAGTTAGTCATAAAAGGACAAACCCTGCATGATTCCTTTTATATGAGGCAGCTAAAATAGTGAAAGGTATAGAAGTAAGTGATACAATTTTGGTTCCAGGGATTGGGATGAGAATCAGGAAAGTTGTTGTTTAATGGATATAAAGTTAGTTATACAAGATGACGACATTCCAAATATCTGCAGTAGAAATGGTGACTTTGGTTAACAATAAGGTAGAGTGTACTCACACATTCGTTAATAGGTCTTGTTAGAAAAGAAAACAAAGGAATCTTTGGAGGCAGTAGATAAGTCAACTGCCTGGGCTGTGGTGGTGGGTAAGCATGTATCCAGACTCACCAAATCACACACTTTATGTGAAGTTTCTGTAGACCAGTTGTACCTCAAAAGCATGAGGGAGAAGGGAAAGTATGAAATGAATTAATGAAAACAGAGCCTAATCCTGAGCATAGTTAGTATTTGGGAGCTCTTAATGTTCACTCTATCCAAATGACTTTTTCTCTATAGTGACATCCATTGTCCCCCTCTTATAGCTGAGGATCATGAAGCCAAAGTGACTTATTATGAGTGGCAGATTTCTGAGATGTCCCTCATGGTTTCCTGCTCCTTTGAGCACATGCTTCTTCTCATACCTACTTCATCAAACATGAAGTTAGACTGCATGAAGGGATTTTGCAGATATAATTAAGATCCTACGTCAGCTGGCCTTAAAATAGGGAGATTATCCAGGTTGACTGGACCCAATTTCATGAGCCCTTTCATCTGGGTCTAGAGGTAAGAGACAGGAAGTCAGAGATTGGAACCACAAGCAGAATTTGATATGATGTGGCTTTGGAGATGGAGGGGACCATGCAACAAGGAATGTGGCAACCTCTAAAATCTGAGAGTGGGCTATTTGACAGCAGCACAAAAATAAAGACCTTACTCTTACAAATTCAAGAAACTGAATTCTGCCAACAACCATGTGAGCTAAAAAGAGGCTCCAGATGGAGTCTGCAGTGAGCTATGATATACCTTGGTTTTAGCCCTGAGCAGAGAACCCATCATCATGCTTAGACTTTGTGGGGGTCCTCCCCAGCCAGGTATCAGTCTCCCCCCTCGGCCAGCGGGGAGGAGGGGATCCCCGGGAGTCCCCCACACGACGGCTGAGAAAGGTAAAGTCGTCCGGCACGCAATTACCACGCCCGAGCCGGAGAGTTCTGTCTTAAGCAGC
>PVHX01000025.1:100645-120762 GCA_004024805.1 Geosciurus inauris
AGAGGAGGGGGCAGGTGTCTTATTTCTGAGCAAAGAATGCGGAAGCAGGATGCACAGGGACACTTAGATAGGAAAGTATCCATTGTCCATGTCTTGTCCACGAACACGGAAGCAGAGGTCAGCCAATAAGGGCGGGGTGATGGCTCTCCCAGGGCAGCGTGGCCAGGCCTGAGCTGGTAGCTCGGCATCATCCCCCACAAGACTTCTGACTTACAGAACTGTGAGCAAATGAATGGATGTTGTGTTAAACCACTAAATATGAAGTAATTTGTTATCTGACTATAGTCATCAGTTGTATTTACTTAGGCATACCTGCCCAGCTAGGGGCAGAGCCAAGATTTGAATTCAGGCCTGACCATCTCTGAAGCTTTTGTTCTGAATATTTCTTCTATACTGAAAAATTAAGGAAATCCCACATTTTCTATTAAGCAAGAAACAAAATGATATTTTAAGTAGCTAAGTACAAGTCTAAAATGCATGTAGTTGATGTGATGAATTTGGAATAAATCTTGAGAAATATGAGAAAAAATAAGTTTCCTAAAGGTTACATTTTCTATGTAAAACTCAATATAAAATATTATTGTAATGAATGTGGAAAAGGAAGAAGGTTGGCCATGCCCCTCCCAGCTTAATTTTAAAAAAAGAATGTGACATATAAACATGCAAGTGTATTTCTCTAGTTGCCAAGTTAACTTGGCAGGAATTGACAGCTATGAGTGAGTTGACTGTAAGAAAAGAATGCCTGCAACATGGACATGGCATGCAGGAACTAGCAAGGGGACAGTGCAACAGTCTCTGCAGTGTTTTGCCATACAACTGGTTTCCAAAACCTATAGCAATCAGCAGATGTAGGGAAAGAAGTAGCTTGATTCTCTGGACTGGCTGTAAGTTGGATTTGATGTAAGGATGCCACTATAAGGGCCTTTCCCTGTAAGGCATAGACTATAGCTACAAATAATAACAGTATTGATCAAGACCTCACTAAGTACCAGCTGCTTGGATGCTTTACATGACTTTCCCCATCTAGTTCTTAAATAAGCCTAAGAGGTAGATACTGTGATGTCACTGTTTTATAGAAAAGAAGCCTAAAGCTCAAAAAGGTTCTATAACTTGCTCCATGTAAACGCTAAGCATTGTCTCTGGGATTGAAAGCCAGGCAGTTTGGCCTTGTGTTTGTTCTGGAGGAGCCAAAACTGAAATTGCAGGAAGTCTAAATGGAGGCATAGACCTTTCTGCCTAGGGGGAAAATACCCCAATTCCAGGAAATACATTGTTGTTAAAAAGGACGATACATTTACGTGGACAGAACATCATGTTAAATGAAAGTATGTGTGTTATAATATGACAAACAAAGAGATACCCTTGCTCAAACACTGCAAGATGTATGTGTGAAAGAGAGAGCGAGAGAAGGAGGAGAAGAGAGAAGAAAAGGACTAATTGCAGTAGCTGCCTCTGGAGAATGCCTGAGGTTATTGGGTTAGGTGTTTGATGGTGCTCAAGGTGAGGTTTAGGTTTATTTGAAATGCTTGGATTATTTTGCTAGAGTACTTACAGTTTATTATAAAATAGGTCAGCTAACAAGACAGTACATAGTACAGTTGAACAAATCTCCATCATGGAACAAATTTGCAGCTTGGAAAGGAAGATGTGACTGATACAGTTTACCCCTTGTTTGTATCCACCCCCCCCCCCCACCAAATTTGGAGTCTATTATTTCTGTGCATTTTAAATGATTTTTAGTATATTTAGCATATATTCAAAGTGAAACTTAACATTTTTTGTTTTACCTTCACATAAATAAAACACAATATATTGTCCTAGAATAATATTCTAATATTATTATATTGCTCTTTTTAGGCATATCTAGTTTAAAGTTTTTTAGTTTGGTGTAGTGACTGTATTTTTTGATTCATCTGGTGATAAACATGTAGACAATTTCCAGTGTGTTGGAAATATAGAGAATTGTTCCATAAGTAACCATGCCATCTTGGGTATAGGTGTACATTTCCCTAGGTTCTGTGGGTGTGGGGGGTGTAGGTCTCCACTTGGTAGTGACACAGCACTCTGATATGGTTATGCTCCTACGAGCAGTGCGTAAGAAAGTGTCATTGCTCCAGATCCTGCCTCCATATGGCCACACCAGACATTAATTATTACTAATGCAATTTTGTTAACAATAAGCATGTGTTCATGTTTTACCCATGTAATTAACAAGAAAGAAAGGGGGGAAGGAATGAGATGGGTGGCGGGAAACAGGAGGGAAAGAGAAAGAAATCAAGTGCAGGAAAACAAAGAATTCTAGTTGCTGAGCTAGTGTGCAGCTTTGATGTTCTGGATGAGCCAAAACTGAAATTGCAGGAAGTCTAAATTGAGACGTAGACCTCTTTGTAGTTGACCAGGGGCTGCTTTCCTATTCTATTAAGAATAGTGCTGGCCTTGGAATTAGAGGTTGACAGGAGCCTGTAGTGGCTCCAGGTTGGGGAGAAAAGACAGTAGTTACTCTAAAATGCTTGCTTGCCCTTGGGATATTCTGATCAGCTCTATTAGAAGGACATTTTAACAACAGAAACCAGAAAAAAATATTTTATGGCACTTGACAATAGAAAAAATAAAATGAAATCTGTGGTGGGGGGAAATTTGACTTAATGTAGGATGCCAAAGATAAATGATTTCCCTGAGGACATAGAGGTACCTTATATTACAGAATCATGGTCCCTCAAGGCCAGCTTTTCATCACCAGCCCTGCAGGGGCAGTGGTGGTGGTGTGACAATGTCAACTATGACAGAGCAAGAAGGCAGTGTTGGTCCGTGCCCACCCAAGGTGCCTTCCTGTGCACCATGGATACAGACCCACTTAGATAAGGAATGGATGGAATGGATATTTTAGAATCTGAGTTCCCTTATCTGAAAATACTATTACCACCTGTGGTAATAATCACAACCTTTCTGAATATGTGGTTCAATCGGGAATAGTTGGGAGAGCTTTTGCCACCTGAAAGATGAATCCAGGTGTAAATTTTACAAATTGATTGGTGAGTGTATTCCAGCCTTTATTGCATATGTGCACTTTCCTCAAATGTTTCCAGATGTTTTAGCCATTATTGATTATTGCACCTGGCTGCTAATGGTCCTGGAGTGAAAAGCAATGCATTTTCTCATCCCATTTGCTACGCTGTCACTTAACAGGGAGGCAGGTAGGTTCGGTTTTATATGAGGAGATATGTAGCATCACAAATTTATGCACAGGGGCTTTCTTCCAATGGAAATCCTTTGCCTTGCTTTATGTGTGATTTTTGTGATCATCATCTCTTGTTGGGGAGATACTTATTGTGATCCCTTTTGGGGAAGACGACAGCGATACAGGTGTAATGGTCAGCCTGTGTTCTTTCTATTTTAGAAAAGTAAAATTCACCCCAGTGCTTGGCTATTTAACTGATTTGAATAATGTCTAATTCCTTTTATTTCGGTATGGCAAGGGACATATGTAGAAACTTATAGCTGTGGACCTCCTTGTTTCCTTTAGTCTACTAGATACAGGGATAGCCTCTACGTTGTCATTCACCTGCAGTCTTTGAACCTTGGCTTGCACCCTCTCGTGTTAGAGGGATCACTACATTCTGAGATTCTGCAGGGTGATTCTGGTGATTAGGACAGGGATAAGGGGTGAACTCCAGAATGCCTTCCCTGGACTCAAGAGGTCCACCCCTGCTCATGCTGACACTTGCAGTGTTCACTCATCTTCTCTCCTTTTGGACACTTTTTAAGGTTGAACATCCTGGTTCCTTTATGGTTAGGCAGGGCTCTGACTCGTTCTAGCCAATGGTAGCTGAGTGGAAGTGATGTAAATCACTTTATGGCTGAAACATTTGGAGCATTTTATTTAGTTTGTGACTCACACACTTGCCTAACTCTCTACTTTACCCCCCACCACAGAGTTCTGTTGCTTACTAGTGTGGCATCTGGTGGCTACTCCATCTGTCTGGGATCCTAAGTAAGTGTGATGGGTAGAATTTTCCTAACAATCCTGAATGGACAGGTGCAGTGAGTGAGAACTAAGCCTTGTTTCTGACTATGAAGGATTGGGGGTCCTTGCTAGAATATCATCTAGCCCACTCTGAATGTCAAAATGATAGCTGAGAACCCATTTTCAGAAATCTGATTGTTATAGTATTTCATCCCTACAGTTGGATTACAGTTTTAATATAAGGAGAAAAGTATTTGTTATTTTCCTAGTGTGAGCTGAATTCTACCTTCCAGTATCTTCCCTGACTGAGAGGGTCATACTCCTAGAGATAGGAGACAGTTTAGAGATTGGAGTTGATCACTTCAGCACCTCTGAGTCCTTTGGCCTCAAGGCTGAGATCTGCAGTTCCTCAACTGCCACATTTGTAACTCAGGGAAAAACTCCAAACCCTACTTTGTTCTGGCTAATTCTGTCTGAGTAGCTCTGGATCAGTCTCATCCTTGACAGTTCTTGGTGTTCTAGCACATTTAGTATTCATTATCTCTAAGATTAAGAATGAATGCTCCTGCTGAGGGTGCCCTATGTTCTGAGGTGAAGAGGGCGAGGGGCAGTGGAAAAGCATTAGGTTTAAGAGTTTGAACATGTTGAGAAAGTCAGCACCTTGTTAGAGTCAGGATGCTACCAGAAAGAGTGCCTGAGATAGGAAGTGAGGGCTGGAGACTGGCCTATTCTAAACTGAAATCACTTAACACTTGTAACTCTTGGTGATGACAAGCTCCAGGACTGAACATTGGAGTAGAATAACTGAGGAAGTAAGTAGCACAAACTCACCTGAGGAATACAGGTCTAGAAATGTGTGGTGCTCAAAGGAGTTACCAGAAAAGAATTTTAAGAGGGCAGCATTTATTCCAGATCATTTAATTTTAAGTTTTAGATCATCTTAATAAATTATGTCATTGATCAACAAATTAGTATTAAATTAGTACATCATGGAAATTAAGAGATTGGGGTTCCTGAGTTAGAAAGATCTGTGTTCAAATTCTAGAATTTACTATTTATTACCTAGGTAACTTATGTCATTCAAGCCACTGAGCCTGTTTCTTCATCTTTAACTTGGATAAAGTAATAAAACCTATTTCCATAGGCTTGTTGTAGAAAAAATAAAATATATGAGGTAATGCATGAAAAGCAGCACTCTTCCTGGCACACAGTAGCACTCAGACAATGAGAATAACTCTTCTGTCTTCCATTATCATTAAAGCTCAGAAGCCAAAGAAGCTGGGAGACTTGGAAAGCAGCCAGTCCACCCTAAGGCGATGCCCTTATTACATTATAGCGCATCACATTGCATATTACGGCATAGCGTTTATTTTCAAGCTAACTACAAAATTAATTTTTCTCTTTCAGCAGTTTCTAGCACAGCATTTCTACTCCATAAATTATTCTGAGGGGAAAAAAAAAAACCACATACACACACAGACACACCAGAATGCCACAAACTCAATTTGCAAATATTGACAAATTAGATAGATATTCATAACATGATGAAATACAGCTTTTTATGGAAGATGTGTATTGAAGCTATTAAAAATCCTTCAGGGCTGTGAGGAAATCTCAAAACTAGAGCAGATCTTCCTGATTTTCTTGATAGGGAAGTGGTGAGTGGCCTCTGCCTCTGTTCTGTCCTTTCCAAGCTTTGCCGTTCACTGAGTCTCTGTAACTGCAGATGCCCAGGACTGATAAATCAGGAGTACTCTAGTGCATTCATGAGATAGAACACTTGTTTTCAAGAAATAAGTTGGAAAAAAAGAAAGAAAGAAAAAAGAAAAGAAATAAGCAGGGCACGGTAGCACACACCTGTAATTGCAGCAGCAGCTTGGGAGGATAAGGCAGGAGGATCACAAGTTCAAAGCCAGCCTCAGCAATAGCGAGGCTCTGTCTCTAAATAAAATATAAAAAAGGGCTGGGGATATGTTTCAGTGGTTCAGTGCCCCTGGGTTCAATCTACAGCATTCAAAAATAAATGAATGAATAAATAAAACCTGCTATGCTCTTGAAAGTCATTATACTTTTCTCTTCCAGTGGTTCTCAATTGCCTCAGATCAACCCTGACCCTCCTCTTACTTAAAAAAATTTTAACACCCAATTATTATACTGAAGTGAGATCTGTGAGTGCTATAACCTTATATATACATAATAAAAAATTATTAACATAATGACTTAACTAGAACATAAACAATAAAAAGGAAGTAATCTATAATAAAATAATACATGTTTGAACATGTGAATGCTCATGTTCATCTGAAGCCATAATAAAGCAATCAGACCTGTGTCCTTGTACATTGAATGAGCATGTGACAGCTACCAACAAAATCTAAAACAGGCATGTTGTATTGGCACCTCCAGTACCATAAGCTGCTGTAGGTGGCATGTAGCAAGTACTTACTCTGAATAAAATGAAATCTTTTCTTCATTTAATGTGTAGAAATCACCACACAAAAATTTATTGTATTGGGGCTTGGGTTGTAGCTCAGTGGTAGAGCACTTGCCTAGCATGTGTGAGGCACTGGATTCAATCCTCATCACTGCATATAAATAAATAAAATAAAGGTATTGTTTCCATCTACAATTAAAAAAATATTTTAAAAAATATTTTATTGTATTTATTGTAAAAGGAGTTGAATTCTAGATTAGGTGATTATGAACAAGCTTTTCAATTACCTAAATGGCTTGCAGGACATGCTAAAATCTTGGGGAACATGGGAGTGATTCTCCATCTTATTGTTATGTGTGATCTCTCCTCCCCCTAAAGGACTGCAGTGCTCCCCACTCATCGCAACCATGACCCAGTGTCCCACAAAAAACTCCAGCCCCTGAGGATGGTACCATTTCCACTAAGAACCATGTTCTAGATAAATTGACTGGCAAACATCCAAGGAAAATGTTTTAAATTACTGCAACCAATCTTACAGATAAATAAATCCACTATCACCTCCTCATCCCTAAACATCAGACAGGTCAAAATGCAAATCTGATCATGTTAATCCCAGTGCCAAGATTCTTTTTTTTTTGGTACCGGTGATTGAACTTAGGGGTACTCCACCGCTGTATCACATCGCCAGCCCTATTTTGTGTTTTATATAGAGACAGGGTCTCACTGGGTTGCTTAGCACCTCACTATTGCTGAGGCTGGCTTTGAACTTGCGATTTTCCGGTCTCAGCCTCCCAAAGTGCTGGGATTACAGGTGTGCGCCACCAGGCCCAGCTTCCAGTGCCAAGATTCTTAAGAAAATTTATAACCCCTTGGAATTGAGTATAAGACTTAAATACTTAGTACAGTCTCTAACCTCCTCCTGATCTGACCCTTGCTGACTTTATCTGGCCTGATGCCTCTCCTCATTGCGCTCCAGTTATGTTGTTCTTCTTTCTTAATCTCATGGACTAAGTCACGAAGTTCTCACCACTGTGCTTATAACGATGCCCCCATTTCCTGCCTTTTTCTCAGTAACTCCTGTTCTCCTTTAAATCTTAGCTCATTGATCAATTCCTTGATCAATGATTAGAAAGGTGTTTCTAATCTCCCATCAGCTCAAGGTTGCCATGTGTACTTCTGCTTGTAGCATCCACCCAGGCTGCTATTTTACGTATATGTGGTTACTGGATTCATCTCTGTCTTCCCAGTAGCCTCTGAGCTGCCTGAGGGAAGGAACTATGCTTATTTTTCTCTTCTTGATGCCTAAAATTGTGTATTCTCAAATATTCTGTTGGGTGCATATGCAAGTGATTGAGTAGACAAAGGAATGATTGCATAAACAAATGGACAAACATATGCTTGAAACTAACCTGATGTTCCTTGGCCAAGCCTCTTTTTGAGTCAGTGAGTTTGTTTTCTTGGAGCCAAGTTTATATCCTATTGCTTGGAGAACTTCATGCTCTGATGTATGACCTATTTGGCAAGAGCAATGGATTAACCTCCTAGTGTGAAGTGGGATTTATGAGTACCAAAAATGCAAGAGAAAGTGGGATTAGCGGGTTAGGAAGTCTTTCATTCTTCAGTTGAACAAGCAGTGCATAAACATACAAATTCTTACAGACTAAAGATGCAATAATACCCTGAAAAAAAAATGCCTCCCATCATCTTCCACTTCCCTGCCCCAAATAGCTGTAATTAACAATTGGGTGGGCATTTTTATGACCATGACCTCTGGATGTATACACACACACACACACACACACACACACACACACACACATGCATGCATATGTGTATCTGCCTACCTTTCTCTCTCAGCTTTTGTCTTCTTTTGGACTCCTGTGCTATCATATGTGTATTTAGCTATAATTTTAAAAATCTATTTATGCATCTACTTAAAATTTATTCACGTTTTCTGTATATGTATGTGCATCTTTTTATCATAGGAAATAAATATTTCAAGTATAACAAAAAGCTGTGGAAAACTGAAAGAACACTTGTGTTCCTGTATAAAAGTATATATAATATTACAGATACAGCTGAAACCTCCTGATGGATCAAACAGCTACATCTTTTTCTCTCTGTCCCCATCCCACAAATTCTTTGGTTTTATTGTCAACTCATTTGCATGACTGTAACTTTTTATGTGTTTATTTATTTATACATATATGAATCCCTTCTCATTCTTTTTGGCATCTACATAATAATCAAAGATATTGAAGTGTCATTTTTTAATGAATTACTCATGGATTTGTGAATAGTTGTACTGTTTCCAAGTATTCATTTTTACAAACAATACAGCATCACACATACTTCTCCTTGTATCTTTAGACTCCTGAGCAAGTGTTGGAGTATTTCCATAAAATAAATGAAAATGTGCATTCAAAAATTGCTAAGATCCTGCCAAATTAGTATCCAAAAACCTTTGCCAAAGTATCCTCCCACAGCAAGTCCTGAGAGTGCCCTTTCACACATCCTCGGCAAAGCAAAAGATGACCTGTGTAGTATTTTTCCAATCTGATGGGTGAAAATTAAATTATTGTTTCATGTTTCCCTAACAACCTGAAAATGCATGCATCTTTGGGTAAGCTCACAGACAATTTTTAATAAACATAATGAAAATAAGGAAAAAGAGAGTGACTTTTTAATATATATAACATATACGACATGCCCTGTGACAACAGAAGGCCACATCTGCCTCATTCTGCACTGCAGTTCAAGCGTGGCATATGTGTATCCAGTATTGATTTGTGTGTTAGTTGATTGACCAGGACCTCATTTATACTTAAACATTCTCTAAAGAGATAAGAGAATATGAACCAGAAATAATTGGTGAACAATGAATCCTGAAATGCTTAGAAACAATGTTATGGAATCAACAGCGGGGCTAAGGGTGATTAAGAGCCCTAAATTTTGTGGGTGGGGAGATAATGCTTGAACTGAGTTTTGAAAGACAATGGAATTGAAGAGGACAGACTTCTTATGGCCTCTGCTGGAGGTAATACTCTCAAGTCTTGTGCAAAAGATAGCATGTTTGATTAGCAAGTAGATGATTGAAGTATCTGAAAGCAGCACTTAGATCAAAATGGATAAATACACGTTATTGTAGCAAGTGATATAACCATATTTCCAAGGTGGTCCATAACAGCATCCTTCAATGCATAATTTATTCAAACAAATATTTGTTGGATGCCTAGTATGTGCCAAGAAAACTCGCAAAGCCTCTGCTTTCCTTTCATTTAAAATCAATGAACACTAAAATATACAATATGTTAGATAAAATCCATGAAGAAACTACAGCAGCCTGGAGAATCTAAGAGTGACAAAGTAGCCTGCATTAGTCATGGTGGTCAGGAGAGTACTCTTTGATGAGGCACCATTAAGAATAGACCTAATTGAAGGCAAGGAGGGAAACTAGTGGACATTTAGGGGGTGAGTATTTCAGGAAGAAAATGCTTCACATGCAAAAGTCAGAGTGCACTTGATACATTGGAGAAATAGTGAGGAGGCGCTTGTGGATGGAGCAGCTGGAAGAAGTGATTGCTCAAAGGTGCCAAATTCCATATACTCTTGGAGACGATGGTAGGAATTTGGATTGGGCTAGGAAGCCATTGGAGAGTTTTGAGAAGGGAACACACATTTTCTGACTCAGGTTTTGGAGATGTCATTCTTTTGTGTACAAAATAGGCCATAGGGCTAGGAGTTGAAAGACAAAAGCTTACTGTAAGAAATAAACTTGTACAAAATAAGTTAGAGATGATGGTGGCTTGGACTAGTATTAATTGTGCAACTGATAAAAAGTGGCAAGACTCAAGATCAAATGGAAAATTCTAAAGTATCCATAGAAGGGAAAAAATTTGCAAAAAGTATTAAAGTTATTATTTTTTATAGCAGTTTCAGGTAGATGGACAAAAACTGAGAATCTGTTCCTTTAAGCTTGACAGCTTAAAGCTACATTTACAATAGAATTTTTTTTTACATCAGGAGCACCAATTAGTAAGATAATAACTGGTTGGAGAAACAGTACTTGCAGATTAAATATACTTATCTATACAATTTTATGAACAAAGCTAGATATAGACAATGCATTTTGCAAAAATAACTTTTGTGCATCAGGAATATGTTTCATGTGAAAAATTGTGGAAAGGTATAAAGAAGAAATTCAACTTTTTCTAAAAACATCACCTAGAGATAACTATGTTGAATGTATGTAATTATAATATATGGGTTTAATATAAATGTGTTGTTGTATATATAAATATTAGGTATCATTTACCTGTGTGTGTACATACATATGTATATATTTGTAAATATGTGTATATCTGTATGTATATCACATACATGTACCAAGCCTGCATTTAAATTTAGTTCCATGATAATCAGGTGTAAGGAATCACACATTTCTTTTACTCTCTAAATTAATTAACTTTTCTATGAACTTTTCAAGGTGGTTCTCACCTTGAAATTTAATTTGATCTTAGCCACTTTGTGGACCCTTTCTTCTTTAGGGGTCAAGCTGAATCTTTTGCTTTTCAGTCTGCACTAGTCACCAATGCCTCTACCTGGTCCCCCCAAGGTGGGAGACTCTACAGCTTCCATGTCAAGCTGGACACTGGGACCTTCCATCTGAGTGGTCTGCCTTTGAGCACTGAGAAAGAGTGTGAAGTTTCCTTCTGTTCTTGAAATCTGAAACCTTGCCTTTTGCAAGTCACAGCTCTTTCAACCTCCTTCCTTCCCCATTTGGCTACTTCTAAGTCTAGATTAGGTGATTTTGCTCCTGCCAGTAAATTTTATTTTCAGGCCCACAACTTGAAAAACTCAGCTGAAGTTGCTGAGCACCCAAACACACAAATCTTAGTTATATTCTTTGGAAAGAAAAGGAAGATAACCACTCATTCCTTCTAAACATTTTGTGGTTTTAATAAAAAGGTCACAATCTTAATCTCTCAATAGTTTTTCTTTCTGGATCATTATAAACAAACATTTTTTAATAGAAAATGGAGCTTTTTTTTTCTTCTACTGTTTCATACCTACTTTTAGCATTATAGAGTATATATGAAAACTTTTCCCTGTCATTAAATGTTCTTTTCAAACCTGGATTTCAATGGCTGTTTAAATTGTCTATGTAAACCATACCCAAATTGAGACATAAAGATGGTTTCCACTTTTCCCAATAATAAACAACATCGTTGTGAATAATAATAAAAATCAATCTTTATGTGCAGCTCTAATCATTTACTTCTTTAGAATGCATGCTAGATGTGGAGGTTTGGAGTATGAATGCTCTTAAGGTTCTTTCAACTTTTGTCCTAAGCATCCTCAGGACATGCTGTAATACAATTCATAGGTTTGTCAGGCTGGAAGGTCACAGCAGGCATTTTATTTAAAAAAAATTTTTTTTTAGTTGTAGATGGACACAATACCTTTATTTTGTTTATTTATTTTTATATGGTGCTGAGGGTTGAACCCAGTGCTTCACATGTGCTAGGCAAGTGCTCTACCACTGAGCTATGCCCCCAACCCCACAGCAGGCATTTTAGATGCACCTAGTGCATAGGACTCTCTTGGGCTTTAGAGAAGCCTAATAGCATGTACAGGAGTAGAAGTGAGTGGGCCTAGCCCAGGTACTGAACATCCATGTCTATCCTTGGGTAATCCACCATTATTCTCTACCCGCCTTCCTCCATCCCCTGTCCTCCACAGCCTTCTCTCTCGCATTGTGTGGGTGATGGCACAGCTGGGTGTGTGCACACTCATTGATGGTGAACTACAAAGCACAGGTGTTCTCTTCAAAAATTCTCCTGTCCCATGAAGATATTGGATACTCCCTACTTCTATTATGCTTGCAGTAGCTCCACATGCCTCCAGATTCCTTCTCCTCCTGTTTGTATGTCACCTTTTCAACTTCACCATCTTTCCATGAACTTTCATCACATTTTCTTATCTGCTCTTTTATATTTGCTTTTCTACTAGTTATGTCTGGAAAATCTCCAATACATGCCTACTCTCCATCTCCATTCTCTGGATATTATTTATGCTTGTTGTTTCAACAGGCCCCACCCAAATTACAACATTCTGTCATAATGATCAGTTGTTGACCAGGCTGTTTTTTTCTATACTGTGAACTAGAGAACCAGCTCAGCTGGTATATATGTGAAACGAACAGAAAAGACAAATAAGAGTAACCAATATTTACAGAGTATTTACTACATGTCAGGCAATATTCTAAATGTTTTATATGTATTTCCTTAATTCTCACAGCAACTTCAGTGCCCAGGAGATGACTAGAAAATAGGCTTGGAAGAACTGTTAGCCTTTAGTGTATGACCTGTGGAAGGCCTCTGATATGCTCTGGAGAAACTTATTAACTCTTTTTTTTTTTTTTTTTTTTTATATTTCAAGCATCTTTTTTTTTTTTTTTAAATTTTAATTTTTATTTATTTTTCTCAAAAGTTGCATTTAAATACATGTTATCAAACATAACAGAAAAAAAACTATTTGCCACTTATTAACTCTTTAGATGTCCATATATGAAGTCAATAAGCTATAACTCAAATGGGTGTTTGGTGGTCATAATGCACCTGACTCAGGGAGTGGTTTAGACACAGGATTAAATAGGACTATTGAGTTGTAGAAAAGGTGGAAAAACACCTTTGTTGATTATTAGAATTTAAACTTCTTTTGGGCAAGGGCTACCTTGTTTGTGTTTTTATTTATTTGGCATGTTTGTTATGCTAGGCTGTGCCAATATCAAATGAGTAAGACAGTGTGACTGGTGGGGTATCTTTAAATGAATAATTAAAAATAGTGTAATGAGGTATGATATGTAATTATAGGTGGCACAGAAGTGTTTTGAGACATATGGGATGGAGGATGGCTTCTCTGAGAATACCATAGTACCAAAGGACATGAAAGTCTTCCAGGTAAAGAAGAGCAAGAATAGGAAGGGGTTAACACATGCATTACATCAACCTGAAGATTTGTTATTTTATTGAAATTTTAATGGAAAGGCATTGCAGGAAAGGCATTGCATTGGAGGAGAGATTAGCAAATTTTTTTCTGGAAAAAAATATCTATATTTTGACATCAGTGATGAGAATTGTTGGAAACAGGCTGAACAACCATTCAAGAGGTAGCTCCTTCATTCATTTATTCAGCAAATACTTTTTTAGCACTGGTATGTGCTGGTCACTGCTTTAGGTGCTAGAAATACATCATTAAACATAATAGACAAAGTTCCTGCTTTCAGTGATCTGACACTGAAGTCCTTCTAGTCCGTGTGTGAAGTGGAGCATGCCAGGTAACAGCTGTGAAATCAATAATACAAGACCAGGCAATGATGGAAGGGAGGATCTATTTTACATGTGTGTGGCCAGGAATGTCTTTCTGCATAGGTGAATCTGAGCAGAGAACTGAATGGAGTGAGGGGGTGAGCTGTGTGGACCCCTTGGGACAGAGAGCCAGGTGGATGGAGAATGGTAAGAGCAGACGTCAGTGCAGCAGCCAAAACCCAGTTTTGTAAGATCATTTAGGCTGTGGCAAGGGTTTTGCACTCAGTGGGATGACAGTCCACCACAAGGACAGTAAAGTATTATGTTCCAACTTCAATAATTAAAGCTTATTCTGTCTAGTGGGTGAGGAATGGACTGGGTGTGGAAAACAATAAGAGCAGCAATACCCATAACATCCATTTGGAAGGCCTTTTCAGTCACCCAGGGGAAGGAGCACGATGCAGTTGAAACTAGAGAGACCACAGCAGAGCAGCTGGTAAAGGGTCAGAATCTGGAGATATGTTGATGGTAGATCTGCAAGTATTTGCTATAATATATGCGGTATCAGAAAAGAGACTTGTTAATATTGACCCCAGGATCGAGACTGTAGCTCAGTGGTAGAGTGCTTGCCTAGTATAGCAAGGCCCTGGGTTCAGTCCCCAGCACTGCATAAGAAAGGAAGGAAGACAGACTTCCAGATTTTTAGCCTGAGCAATTGAAAAAAAAGATTTGCAACATGTGTGAGACAGGATGGGAAGCCAATTTAAGACATGTTAAATTTCCATCATCTAATCGTATGGGATATGGGTGGTTGGGGTAGGTAAAAGAGAAGAAAACATTGAGTAAGATGCTTGGTTTCTATCATGGTCAGTTGGAATGGTGTTGCTTTCCATTTAGAGAAGATTAGAGTGAATCCTAGCCAAATAGGCTCCTTTTGGTGGACTTTTTGTTATTACCTATAAAATTAGTCTAGAAACTTAGTGGCCCTATACTATATTCTTTAGGCCAAATACTCTGGTTCTAAAAGAGCAGGGTCATGGAACTTTTTCCATAAAGTTTCAGAGAATAGTTTCAGCTTAGCCAACCACACAGTTCTTGTGTTAATTACTCAGCATTGCCCGGGTAGTGTGAACACAACCATAAAAAAATACATAGACAGCCAGGTGCAGTGGCTCATGCCTGTAATCCCATTGGTTTGGGAGGAACACAAGTTCAAAGCCAGCTTCAGCAACTTTGTGAGGCCCTAAGCAACGTAGCAAGACCTTCTCTCTAAATAAAACATAAAAAGGGCTGAGGATGTGGGGGATGTGGCTCAAGGGTTAAGTGCCCCTGAGTTCAATCCCCAGTACAAAAAAAAAACCCCAGATACATTGGCAATGGAGGTGACTGTGGTCCAGTGAAGCCTCTCTGGCCCTTGTTTGGCTACACTGTGGTAGAATAATGTTAAGCAGTTTCTTCCTTCTTCAGGACATAGGATTTTTATGTGTCAGAGACTAGTGAGGGAAGAGAAACCATAATACTTTGCAACAGCTTGCAAGCCAAGATCCTGGCTAAATATGCAGTCTTGAATGCTTTGGCAATTGAGCCCTGAGACAGACCAGCTGCAGCAAACACTTAGGGAACAGGCTATTGTTAGAGAGGGAAATTCTGCTTTCCTTGAGCACTTACCCTCAGAGTAAATGATCAACCACAGTGGAGAGGCTGCATGTGGTCTGTGCTTTTTCCCTGCACTGGATTTCTCACCATCACAGGAGTAATTTCAAAGAAATAATCAACCAAAAGCTGAAAACATGCCATGTGGTTTACTACAAAAGAGGACATTTCTGTTCCTCTTGGGCATGTTCCTGAACAATTGTGGGTAAAAAGACATTAGCAAAACAAACCAGAAACCCTATATAGAATCCACACACAAAAGTTAAGAAAAAGAAATTATCTCTGGAACTGTTGGCTCAGTTACAATTTTGGAAGAATGAGTTTTCTTAACGTGAGAGCCACCTCTTTAATTTACTGGCACTATCATTCAGCATTTTGTTTCCAAAAAGGGGATCCCTGGTAGTTAACACACTGTGCAGCAGTGAAGATTTTGGCAAATACAGATGTCACCTTGTGGCATCTGTTCTGACTTGGGTTTACATTCATTTGTGGCCTCAGACAGCAATGTCTTTGATCCTGCTATCCTTTGTATTTTTGGTAGCTTTTAACTCCATTATGCACTATACAGACACATCCTCTTTGGACTTTAAAGTTTTTCTCATGTCCAGTATGTGTGATCTTTGGGACCTCCAAAACTCTATTAAGAGCTTGCCATAAGAATTTTGTCCCATATGTTTGCAGTTAAAAATTGCCTAACTTCACCAGTTGTGCACCAAACACCCTCTTCTTTTCCTCTTTGTCTTTAAGGTCTTCAAAAACAAGGAAAGAGTCCTTTAAATTACATCGAAATTTCATTGTGTTCATTATGCATGATTTCCATCCCACAGGATTTATTCCTTATTGTTCTACTATTTTCCGTAGCTAGCATGTTTTTCACAAGGCATATTAAGCTATCATCATCAACATTTTGGATCTTAATTTTCTAGACAAAAAGTAAAACTTTATAGCATGTCTTTTTTTAAAAAAAATATTTATTTTTTAGTTGTAGGTGGACACAATAGCTTTATTTTATTTTTATGTGGTGCTGAGGATCGAACCCAGTGCCTCCCACGTGCTAGACGAGCACGCTAGCACTGCGCCATAACCCCAGCCCTATAGCATGTCTTTTTATACTAAATTTATTCAGTTCCAAATTAGCATGCTTAAGCTTTAATAGAAATAGCACTGGACTTGCAATCAAAATGTATGGGTTTAAATCCGGGCTGCTCTACTTGATAGTTGTAGGATATTGTCCCTAAACCACACTGCATGCCAGATTCTTCTGAAAAGGAACATCAAGATGTCAGAACACGTGATAATCGTGAAGATGAAATGAGCCAACATTAAAAAATCTCCTGGGGCTGGGGTTATGGTGCAGTGGTAGCGTGCTCGCCTAGCACACGTGAAACACTGGGTTCGATCCTCAGCACCACATAAAAATAAAAATAAAGATATTCTGTCCACCTACAACTAAAAAAATAAATATTTAAAAAAAATCTCCTTAGTGCATTATTTGCCATATGGTAGGTGCTCAATAAATCAATGTCAAAATCTATCCAACTTCAAGCAGGGGCTCTGCACCAAGGAACAAAAGGATATCATGTACAATGTGGGAATGAAAATTAAGATTAAAGGCATCCATTACAAAGTTCTAGGTCAGTGCCTTCAAAGTTGGGACCCTAGACTGGTAGTATCAGCATCACCTGAGAACTTGTTAGAAATGCAAAATTTGTAACTCTACCCCTGATGTACTGCATTAGAAACAGTTCGGGTGGTTCCAGCAAGGGGTGTTTTCACCAAGCCCTCCAGATGATTTCTAATGCTTGCTGGCCACTCTGAAGTAATATTGCTATGATGCTGCTTATCATGGAATAATTCTTTACAAATGGTCTTATCCAGTACTTCTGAAAAAAAAAAAAAAAGGGTGGGGGTGATGGGAAGCATACTCGAAAAAAAATAAGCAAGGCACAGTGGCACACACCTGTAATCCCAGTGGCTTGGGAGGATGAGACAGGAGGATCACGAGTTCAAAGCCAGCCTCAGCAAAAGCGAGGTGCTATGCAACTCAGTGAGACCCTGTCTCTAAATAAAATACAAAAAAGGACTGGAAATGTGGCTTAGTGGTTGAGTGTCCCTAAGTTCAATCCTTGGTACCAAAAAAAAAAAATTAGGAGAACTTGAAATTTCCAGGAAGAGCCCAAAGTAATGGAAGATGAATGATAAGAAATATTCTTTTCTAAAAAAAAAAAAAAAAAAAACTTTTATTTAATTTGAAAATATATGACTAATGTAATCATAACATCTAGAATGTATCTTGAATATGGAAATAAATGAGGACCACACACATAAAAACAAACAGAATGTTTTATTCAGAGTATGCTACAGCAAGAAGGTCAGCTACTACCCCTTGCCAAAGCCTGAAATATAAGCAGGGAAGCAGACAAACAGTTAGTGAAAAAAAGCCTTTGAATGCTCCCTGATTGGAGGTTGCTGGCTGGGGAGAGTGGTATAGCAACAAAAAGTGGGCATCTTATGTCATTGGTTTTGGAGCCTGCTTGTCTTTCTGTGGTTGTTCTTGAATTGAAAGTAAGTGAGAGGAGAAAAATAGGGATGCCTGTAGTCATAGAACAAGCCTTAGCCATTTTGGACCATTTGCAGCAGAGTTTGTCAGATTGTCAGTTTGTTATATATGGCCTGGCCATTGTCTGTTTGCATGTTCAAGTCCCTCAAGAAACCTGAGGTGAAGTGGGGGTGTGCATATATGTAAAGAAAATGACTTTAAAATGTAACAATTACATTGCTGCTTGAGTTGTTGGTTATAGGGGAAAATAATTAGCACATTCATTGACTATACTATTTCTATTTTAATTAAAAATGTATTTTTATTTTATTTTTTATTGGTGCATTATAATTATACATATTGTGGGATTCATTGTCATAAATTTATACACGCACATAGCATAATTTGGTCCATTTCATTTGCCAGTACCTCCCCTTTCCCTCGCTTCTTCCCTACCTCTTTTCAACTGTTCTTTCGTATATTTTCATTAGATCTCCTTTTTATTCCTTTTTCCTCTGTATCATCCACATATGAAGGAAAATCTATGACCTTTGACTTTCTGAATCTGACTTATTTCACTTAGCATGATGCTCTCTGTTTCCATCCATTCTCCTGCAAATGACATCATTTTCTTCTTTATGGCTGAGCAAAATTCCATTGTGTATATATACCACATTGTCTTTATACATTTATCTATTGTTCCATAGCTTGTTTATTGTGAATTGTGCTGGTGTGAACATGGGTATGCATTTATCACTATAGTATGCTGACTTTAACTCTTTTGGATAAACACTGAGCAGTGGAACACCTGGGTCATATGGTCATATGGAATGGAAATTCCCACCTTTTTGAGGAACTTCCATACTTATTATGTTCACAGTAGTTGTGATAATTTACAATCCTACCAACATTGTGTAAGTGTTCTTTTTTCTTCACATCCTTTTGAGCATTATTATTTGTTTTTGATTCTAACTGAAGATGAAATCTCAGTATAGTTTTGATTTACATTTCCTTGATAGCTAAAGATGTTGAACCTTTTTTCATATATTTTTTGGCCATTTGTATTTTCTCTTTTGAGAAATGTCTGTTTAGTTCATTTGCCCATTTATTCATTGGGCTATTTATAGCAATATATTTTAAAAATTAATTTAGATAAACATAAGCAGTGAGGATGTAGCTCAATGATAGAGCTAGTGCATGTGATGCCCTGGGTTCAATCCACAGCATCGCCAAAAAGCATCACTGCTACTACTAATAATAGGTTTTGTAAGAAATATTACTAATGCAAATATCATGAGTTGAACTCTCCTGCACATACTCCAGTAGTCACGGATTATGTTCATGGCAAGTAATGAAAGAAGAACATGCATGACATAATTAGTTGTAAAAATGTTAAATACTATCAAAGCAAAAATTGCTTGTAAAACTGTCAAGAGACTTTTTAAAAAGATGTTCACCTCAAAAGGTCAAAGAAAGAATTCTAATTACAGTTTTCTAAAGTGCTCAAAGAAAGGGAGCTCAGAGCCTACGGAGTCACCAAGAAGCCTGTCTGAAGTTTAGTCCAGCTAAACTAAATGTTGGGACCACCTTGGTCAATACCCAATCTCATCACTGTAGAAAGACTCAGGACGTTACATTTAAGGTTAATAAAATTCCCACTAGAAAAAAAGGCAATTTAATTTTAGACATATTATCTCTCTTAAGTCAGGATGTCTTTGCATTCTTTGGGCTGTTGATTGGTAAGAGAATGATACATGTCACTCCCCCACGTTTGCATGTAATTGCTTCAGGAAAGATTGTTCAGGGGTGGTCTGGATGGATGAAGGAAGCACTTTCTACAGGAGCATTTGTGCTGCCTGGCATCTTTTGGGATGTGCTGTTGTGTTTTTAAGGATGTTTCCTGTGCAGAAAGCACTCATAACAAATGGGAGAAGAGGCACTCCTTGTGTGTGTGTGTGTGTGTGTGTGTGTGTGGTCAAGAATAATTTTTATAAAGATTATTTTTTATTTGTTCTTTTTAGTTCCACATGACAACAGAATCTATTTTGATATATTTACACAAGCATGGACTATATCTCATTCTGATTAAGATCCAGTCTTATGGATGTACATGATGGTGAGATTCACTGTGGTGTATTCTTATATGTACATAGGAAAATAATGTCAGATTCATTTCAATCTTTCCCATTCCCATTCCTCCTCCCTTCCCCCTCTCCC
>PVHX01000025.1:120862-136930 GCA_004024805.1 Geosciurus inauris
TGGTACCGGGGATTGAACTCAGGGGCACTCTACCACTGAGCCACATCCCCAGCCCTATTTTGTATTTTATGTAGAGACAGGGTCTCACTGAGTTGCTTAGCGCCTCGCATTGCTGAGGCTGGCTTTGAACTCGCGATTCTCCTGTCTCAGCCTCCCTGAGTGCTGGGATTACAGGCTTGAGCCACCGCGCCCGGCTCCCCCTCTCCCTTTTTTCTACTCCACCGAACTCCTATTCTCCCCCGTCCCCTTGTTGTGCGTTAGTAACCACATATCAGAGAAAACATCTGACCTTTGGTTTTGGGGGATTGGCTTATTTCACTTAACAAGATAGTCTCCAGATCCATTCATGTACCAGCGAATGTTATGAAGTATCCTGGTCCAATGCTGGACCCTCTTGCCCTTATTATTTTATTGCAAAACTCGTTATGTAAAAAATATAAAATAATTGCTCTGGTGCCTTGTCTGTTTGCTTCCTTTATTACCAGAAGTGGTCCTCCAGTAGTGCCCGAGAACTGTTAAGAACACTTGTCCTTATTTACTTATTTATTTAGTTAGTTAGTTAGTTATGTCACTGCTTGGACATTCTGGATATTTTCAGTGTCCTCTGCTAGCTAGCTCCTCCTCCTCTATAGCATTACTTGGTAGTGGAGTTCTTAAAGACCCTGACCAATTTCTTGGGTGATCACATCCCTCTCCAAAACTCTCAGTCCCAAAGAAATGCTGGCAATCCTGTGTGCATTCCCTGCCTAGTTATTCCTGCTGAATGCCGGATATATATCCAGTTGCCTGTTTAACACCTCCAATTGAATATCTTACAGTTATTTCACACTTTATGTTTTCCCATCTCATTAAACTATACCAACATTTATCTAGATGTGCAAATTAGAAATGTTTTACATTTTTACTTTTCCCCACCTACCCATGCAGTCTATTCTATTCTATTTCACCCACTTCTCTCCATCTCTGCTACCCTGCTCTAGGTCACTGTCCTCTTGTACTCTTACAAGGACTCCTGGCAATTTTTCTTATTTGCTCTCTCATGTACACTCCCCTCCATGTCGTTGTTTTGCTTATACCACCTCTGTATCTTCTCATTTATCTTCCAATAGAATGTCTGCTTCTCACCAGAACATAACAAACCCATAGAGTATAGCTCCTGATTCCTTTTCTGAGCTCATCTCAGTATTTTAGCCCTTGCCATTCCCCTCTAATAGTGAACACAAAGTCTTGCCTGTCTCAGGGCCTTTGCACTTGCTCCTCACTCTTCCTCCTGAATCCTCTGAATCCTCACTCCTGAATCCTCTGCAAAGATCAAAGTTCAGCCAAACATCGTCTTCAGTGTTCTCTGGCTACTTAACATTTCCCTCTATCCTATTCATTCTCTGTCACATCATCATTTTTAGGCTTGTTATAATCTTGCTACTCTAAGTATGATGCGGGACCAAGCAACAGCAGCATTACTGCCTAGGGTTGGATGGAAATACAGAATCCTCACTCCAGATCTACAAAACTAGAATCTTCATTTTAACAAGATTCCTGGTAAATATATATAAATATGGAAGTTTGAAGCACTGATCAAGCCTGCACATACTCCCTTAATTCCCTCACACACTGTCTGTGTCTGCCTACAGTATGAGCTCCACAAGGCAGGGACTTTGTCCATGTCCAGCACAGTGCTGGCATGTGGTTGCCACTCAATATGTGTTTGATGAATGAAAGATTTAATCTAACTTTCTCTATTAATCCATGAAGGAACGGGCTCAGAAAAGTATTTGGAAGTCACACAGCTTGTTGTTAACAAATCTAGTGGAAAACCAATCAAAAGAGTGTGTGTGTGTGTGTGTGTGTGTGTGTGTATGACACAGCATAATCTATAACTTCCTTTGCTATGGGGCCTGTATGGGCTTCTGGTATTGATAACAATTAGTTCTTTGTATTATAGTTTGTCATTTACAATCTAGTTTCGTATACACTAACCTATGTGGAGTCTTGCCCAGAATTAGCGTCTTTAAGTTTTCTTTCATTAAAAATAAAGAAAATGGCAAGCATAGCCAATAAATTTTGTGGATTTTCTTTATGGATTGAAAGTCACTGAAAAAGCTAAAAGAAATAAGAAAATGTAACATTTTCCCTAAGATTAGCTGTCAAAGAACCAGTTTAGTGTAGTGGACAACTCTTTGGCCAGATGAGAATCATCTGGTAGTAAGAAGTTGACAGTATTCTGAAGGCGTCAGAGGCAACCCAGGAGTCAAAGATGAATTTAACAGAAGTGATTCCTAATTTATTTTAATTTTTGTTGCTAGATTTACATTTAGTTCAACAGACAATTCTGCCTAATTAAAAAACCTTTCTCTATGGTTAAATTTTGCTTGTCACTCACAGCTTACAGTTCAGCTATTTTTAGCTCCTAATTGGCCTGTCACAAATGAACCATATCTTGAACTTGGTGCCCTCTGACACTGACGTCTGCTTGATTTGAAATATATATTCCCTGGAGTCAGAGATGGTCATCACAAACATTTTAAATCTTTCCTTCTATAAGAGGAAAGATAGCATGTGGCAAGTGTGTTTAATGGTGAGGCTGTGCTCCATGGAGCATCCATGTTTGAAGTATGTGTTTAGATGATTGGTTGTAGACAAGAAAGGGACTTACAACAACTCAGCCACACTGCCCCTAATACAGGAGCCCCATACGGTGTCTGGGTATCTGGTCATCATGTATTCTTTTTTATTGTAATAATGTACAAATAACATGAAATTTACCATTAATATGTAAAACGTGCATTTTAAGTGTATACTTCAATGATATTAAGTACATCCACAATGCTGTTAAACTGTTGTTACAACTGCCTATTTCCAGCATTTTTCCATCATCCCAAACAGAAACTCTATACCTACTAAATAACACTTACCTCTTTCCCTTCAAATCTGGGCTCTGAGATTCTACCTCTTTCCCTCTAAGAATTTGCCTATTCTAGATTCCCATGTAATTGGAATCATATATTTATCTTTTTGTGCTCTGGTGTATTTCATTTAGCAAAATGTTTTCAGGGTACACCATCCTATAGCATGTATCAGTCTTTCATTTCTTTTTATGGCAAGGTAATATTTCATAGCATGTATATACCACATTCTGCTTATTTATTTATCTGTTCATGGACACTTGGGTAATTTCCACATTTGAGCTCTTATGATCCTGCTATGAACATTGGTATGCAAATATCCACTTGTATCTCTGTTTTCAAATGTTTAAGATTTATTCCTGTGATTGAATTGCTAAAATATATGGCCTATTTTTTACCTTTTGAGAAACCATAAAACTCTTTCCAGGGCTGGGGTTGTGGCTCAGTGGTAGAGCACTTGCCCAGCATGTGTGAGGCACTGGGTTCGATTCTCAGCACCACATATAAATAAATGAAAAAAAATAAAGGTCCATCAGTAACTTAAAAAAAAACAAAAAAACTCTTTCCAAAACAGGTGTACCCTTTTACATTCCCATCAGCAATGTACATGGGTTCTGATTTCTCTGCATTCATGCCAACTTTGTTATTTATTTGTTTATTCATTCATTCATTCATTCATTCACTTATTTAATGGCCATCCTCTTGCACATGAAGTTGTATCTCAATACAGATGTTCTTAAATACTTTCTGTGCTGGGGTGCTTAGTATAACACCAGGAAGCCATCGTAGATCATTTCTAGTTGCTAGGTGATTATTTTTATTCATCACTAAATCTGTTCTCCATCTACTAGTAGCACTCAGCCTTGGTTGCACATCAGAATCACTGGGAACTTAAAAAAAAAATCCAATACTTAGCTGCAAACCATACCAGTTAAGTCAGTGTCTTTGAGAGTGAGGCCCCAGCATCAGTATTTTAAAAATCTCCTTGGGTGATTCAGCATGCAGCTAGGATTGGAAACCTCTGCTTAAAGCCCACTCACTGATCTTACCTAAGCACACAACCCGTGTATCATAAGCTGTGACATCTTACCACTGAGCCCTCTCTGAAAACCCCTATGCAATAGCCAGTCCCCACAGGCAGTCCTGACCTCCTCACCCTTCCAGATTTGCCCCCTTGGGTACATTTACCAGCTGATGCTTCACATATTGTCATGTGTATCTGTTTGTCATCTGTTTTGCTTCTTGCTGTTTCCCTGGGATGTACGATGCCCAACATGGAGCAGGTACTCGAAATACAATGTTGAATGAGTGAGCCTGTAAAACTACATTTTTTTTTCAAATGACAGTCCTTCAGGTAGTTAAAAAACAGCTTTGTCTTATTGCTGGGAATTCTCTTTACTAGGTTAAATCTCCCATATACTTTCAATCAGTTTTCAAAGATATTGAAGATCAAATTTCGCCATTATGAACATAATCTAGGTTTTTCACTCAATCAGCAAATAATAGAGTGTTTATTATGTACTACTGTTCCTCCACTCTTCCTGTGTCCTCCCCCACATTATGGATCAGCATCCACTTATCAGAGGGAAGAGGGAGGGGGCATGGGGACAGTAAAGATGGTGGAATAAGATGGGCATCATAGCCCGAACTTCATGTATGACTGAATGTATATTGTGATTCTACATCACATACAGCCAGAGAAAAGAAAAGTTGTGCTCCATCTGTGTACAATGAATCAAAATGCATTCTGCTACCATGTATACCTAAGTAGAAGAAAGAAAGAAAGAAAGAAAAGAAAGAAAAAGAAAGAAAGAAAGAAAGAAAGAAAGAAAGAAAGAAAGAAAGAAAGAAAAAGAGTATTTATTGTGTACTACTTATACCTACATACTATCCACACCATAGACTAGATATTGTGCCAGGCACTGTTATAGTGAAAAAGATAACCAAAGTCTGGGTTGGGATGTGGCTCAGTGGTAGAGCCCTTTGCTAGCATGCACAAGACCTTGGGTTCAATCCCCAGCACCAAAAAATAAATGTAACCAAAGTCAATATGTGAGGGTGATAAACAGAAATATTCAAGAAAAGAAATCATTTCAATAACAATAAATGCTATAAAGAAAATGTTTGTTGGTGGTAGCACATTAAATGTTAGTTGAATTTGATATGAGATCTGAATGACAAGAAGCAGTCAATTAATTAAGAAGCACTTCAGAAAAAAAGGTATATCCAATGCAGAGCCTTGAGGTGGGGCAAGGTTTAGAAGAGCTCTGAGTCAGACCCTGCGAGCAACACAAGAAAAAGAACAACTATCACCTCCTTTCTTAGATACTTTACCTTAGCTGATATGGCCTAAAATCAAATAAGTTTTCCATGGCCACATCACCCTCGTGGTGTCTTTTTACACATTAATTAAATCTTCCCTGTCCAGTATTTGTACAATATTTGTTTATTTTTGGAACTTAAATGTGAAAGGGTGATTTAGGTGAACATATCTTTTCTTTTCATCTGTACCCAGCCCTCGGTATTTAAATCAGTCTGTAGAAGCACTTCTCAGCAAAATGGAGGAACTTTCTCATTCTCCAACCCCAATAAGGCTGGTTTCTCATTCCATTTGACACTTTGTCTTCTGTGCCTACCTAAAGGAAGAAGTTTGGCCAAAGTCAAAGCCAGACTTAGCAGGTTGCTGTTATTGAGGGTCAGTGACTATCTTGATTTGAAGTCAGAGGAGTTCAGTAAAAATAGATAATCCTTCATTTCTGGACCTTGTGTTCCCAGTTGTGGGCTCACAGGACAAGCAGCCTCTCCCAGCCTCTAATGTGTTCTGACAGTTCAGATCCACTAATTTAGGTTCAGGAGTTTTAAGATCCTTTGAACCTTCATTAAAATGAACATTTTGTGTACAGCCTTTTTTTTTTAAAATATATTTTTAGTTGTAGATGGACACAATGTCTTTATTTTATTGCTTTGTACGTGGTGCTGAGGATCGAACCCAGGGCCTCACGCATGCAAGGTAAGCGCTCTACCGCTGAGCTACAATCCCAGCCCTTGTATACAGTCTTAAAATAAAACTTTTTCCTGTAACTTTGGAATAACCAGCAGATATTATACTTTCATTGACAGGGGTCACTCACTTCAACTTAATGAAGCAAAATTTTGACTTACACTGGGAAGGAAGAATTTGTAGAATTAAATTAGATGCTGAAATTGACAAGAACATAAATTTGAACTCTGAGAAAGTGACATGCTAGGCACCAAAAGAAGTGTAGCTGAGGGCAGCTGCAGAAGCCCCTGAGCTCATTGGTTGGTCACTGTTTATCCTCTACCTCAGAGAATCTGATTTTCTCTCCCTGGGGCAGCCAACCTGTAAACAGCAGCTTCTGCATGGGCTGGACTGGGGTACTGAAAACAGAGTGGCCCTTGTATGCATACAGTCCCTGGTTCCAGTTACTGTCATTCATTCAACCAGCATCATCCTTCCTTCATCTGATGAAAGGGAATGACACATTAACCATACAGCAGCGAATACAGTAGCTGAGGTCCTTGCCTTGTGGAGCTTATGATACAGTTGGATTAGACATGCGAAACAGTAATCTCCCAAACACATTCTGAGTACATGCTGAGGTCTCTGAAGGAAAACCATAAATTTCTGATGAAGAATAACTGTGCAATGTTGAGCTATTGAGTTCACCTCTCTGGTCTCATCCTCTCTCATTGTATAGAAGTTAGCCAGGATGGCATGTCAACTGATGGGTTCAGACCCTGGCATAGATTAAGTGCATGATATATGTGTGCTGTAGCTCCTTCCTGAAGGTCAATGAGGAAAAGATGTTTTTTTTCCCCCGTGTCTCTGAGTCCCCTGCAATTCTTTGTGTTTTTGTGTGCCTCTGTCTTCCAGTTCCAAGGAGGGCTTTGGTTCATTGGGGAAGGTCGTGCTGCTCACGTTTCTCTCAGCGGTCATCCTGATGGCCATCCTGGGCAACCTGCTGGTGATGGTGGCTGTATGCAGGGACAGGCAGCTCCGGTGAGCCAGGGGACCTCCTGGGTAAACATGAGTGGAGTTCTGGGATCTCCCTGTAGAGCTGGGTCTGAACATTTCTATTGTAATTACAAAGGAAAACATTCATGGGAATAGTTTTTAAAAAATAGAGAAGGGAAGAAGGGATCACACACTCCTACAATTCTAGCATCCCCAGTATAAGCTCTTTAGTGTGCCATCCTGTTCCCCTGTTGTGGTTTTTAGTAGTTGTGGTCACTGTATACACAATTGTGGAGAGCACATTGAATCTAAGCTCCTGACTTTACCAATGGTTCAGGGAAGAGGCGGTTGACTAGCAACGGATCTAGATTTAAACTTGAGTCTTATGTTTGTACTTCATCATTCCCATCCCTGCCTGCAATTAGAATCATCTGAAATGCTTTATAAAAATGCCACTGTCTGGTGTCAGTATGTCCCATGCAATATTTTGGACATACTTATGCAAAAAATAAAATTCAGTATTAAAGTCCAGATCTAACTGGGGGTTTTATCTGGAAATCTTTGGGTGGAGGGAGATGATACCAAGGTTTGTGAACTAATGGATCTGGGTTGAAACCAAGAGCATCAAAATTTATTGAAATGTACTGTTTAGTTCTTGTGTGCAACCTGGATTCAGAGCCACTGGGTCACCAAAGGGGATGCGTGACGCGGTTCCTCTCTGAGGGAGCCCTACACTGATCCAAATGACGATGCAAATAAAGTATAAAAGCACAATCCTGTCCAGTGGTACAAATGTGAGGCACACAGGAGTCTCAGAGTGAAAAATGGTGGAATTTGCAGTTTGTAAGGGGAACACCTGAGAAGGGTCCCTGAGGATGACCAGCTCAGGGATGAAGCGAGGGTGAGACGTAACTGGGCCAGTAGTTGGAGAGAGGGCACCCATGTGAAGGCCCTGAGAGGGGAGGATGCACAAGGCTTCTCAGAGCAGAGCAGAGTGGCCAGAAGAGACGGGGGAAAGAGGCGTTTGACACAAGATGGGTCTGAAGAAGTCAGAGAGGCCAGACCACTCGGGATCTTCTCAGCCACGTTACAGAAGAGCCATGGAATCTCATAGAATATGTTAAATGTGTGACTTTTTCCTTTTCCTCCCTCCCTTCTTCCTTTCTCTCTTTACTTTCTTTTTCCCTTGTTTTCACTCTGGCTCCTTTCTCCATCGCTCTCTCTCTCTTTGCTGTCTCCCTTTTACCTTTTCACTCACAGGAAAATAAAAACCAATTATTTCATCGTATCTCTTGCCTTTGCGGATCTGCTGGTTTCAGTGCTGGTGATGCCCTTTGGTGCCATCGAGCTGGTTCAAGACATCTGGATTTATGGAGAAATGTTTTGCCTTGTGCGGACATCCCTAGACGTCCTACTCACAACAGCATCAATTTTT
This sequence comes from Geosciurus inauris, assembly GCA_004024805.1. Classification (NCBI taxonomy): domain Eukaryota; kingdom Metazoa; phylum Chordata; class Mammalia; order Rodentia; family Sciuridae; genus Geosciurus; species Geosciurus inauris. The sequence goes on from PVHX01000025.1 coordinate 129,177, forward strand.
CACCTGTGCTGCATTTCCCTGGATAGGTAAGGACAGAGCATGCTGCCTCATGGAGCTTGTGGCTGGAGGAAGTGACCTGGTGCATACTGGGCGATGTCTTATTTTCTTCTCTAATTTATTGCCAGAAATGAATCTCAGAAAGGCATATTTGGTAGTCCAGTTATTCATTCAGAGGACCCCATTTTAGATAGGCAGTTTCTAAGGTCCTTCAGGTCTAGAGATTAGAAAGATCTAGAACCTGCTGCAGGGCACTTACCCTCTAGACAGCAATAGGTACCAGCAGTCAAGTTTACCCTACAGCTCTAAATTCTATACTGATGCCATGAACAAAATTCTAAGGGAGCCAACTGACAAGAATTAAGGAATCTTAATTAAGGTCACCTTTAAGGAGCCAGGGGTAGGGTTTTGCCTTATGTATGTATGTCAAAATGTGGTTGGAGGTTCTTCCTGGACTCACCATCGTGAACATGTGCTTGCTTATCCCCAGAGTGGCCACTGCATACAACCATAAGTTCAAAGAGAAAAGGATTGCCCATTTTCCCTGTCAGTGGAGTCTGATGGAGTTAATCATTATTATGTGCCAAAGGGTTTGGAGGACATTGATTCAAGGAAGCATTTTCCTGATGGATGAAAAAAATTACTCAGGGTAATCTACCCCTGCTGGAAGGTTATGCAGTGTACTATGGAGCATGCAGTGTATTATGTAATGCTTAATCAAAATAAAATGAAAAAGAAAAAAGAATTAATACATCTGCCTGATGGCAACTGGGCCACTTCTGAATGATAGTGCCTTATGTTTGAACTTGATGCTTCCCTAAAATATATCTGTATAATAATATCTAGGCATGTGCATGTAATTTTGGAGATTCTTTACCAGAAAACTAAAGATGATAATAAAATGTGCAATAATTACTTGTTTGGGGACACAGGTCTAGAATTTCATTTCTGTTGCATAATTTTGTTCTTTTTCTTCATATCTGACTTCAGGAGGCCTAATGATTTGCATCTCTGCCTCATTTGTTGGAGATGTATGTTTATTGCTTGTATCAGCACTTTCCGCTTTCTAATTCCTACTTCTTTTTATTGAATAATAAAGGCAGAATGCAATTTAAAAGTCAGATGATTCCAGGAACATATGCTTCTGTCGGTGTAGTCATAGCTTAGGGTTTAGTTCCCACAAGAAATGTGGGGGGCAGCTTACATGCATTCCTACAGACCCACGTTTTTCCTCTCTTGAGATAGATCACTGTTTCTTTAGTTGAGGACTAGGAAAAGTTGTTGGCTGAAATTAGAGATTGTGGGATATCTCAACTATTTACCTTTAAGCAGTTAGATTATAACCTTCCTGGAGAATTACTCACACTAGGTGAGGTGGTTTGATAGGGACTGAAACCAGTGCAGAGAATAGCAGATTCATCCGGTCTCAGGACATATGCTCATTGATTGGAACAGCAACCATAATGATCTGCTCTGTTTAAAATGCTCTCTTTTCTTCTACTAAGAACATAGTTGAAGGTGCCTAAGTAACATGCTTGCATAGTGAAACTACACTGTATAGCTAAAGACAATGGTGAAACCAAACTGCCATATCCCTCACCTGTCATAGTTATGGTTATTTGTTTGCAACAGTTCAACTTTAGACAGTGAAAGCCTTTTTAAAAGTAGTTGGTATATACCATATGTGCAAAATATAGGAAATAAAATGTGAAAAGTAGAAAATACATGGCTATCTTGAGGAGTAACCTGCATGTATGATTGTTGCTGAAATGAACAGTGAAATTGAAAGCATTAGAGGAACTTAGAGAAGGCAAGGCTGGGGATGGCTACAGGTCACCTTGAGGTTTGAGCAAAAGCAAGGGTAAGAAAATAAGCCATGCTGGGAGTGGTAGCGCATGCCTGTATTCCCTGAGACAGGAGAATCGCGAGTTCAAAGCCAGCCTCAGCAATGGTGAGGCATTAAGCAACTCAGTGAGACCCTGTCTCTACATAAAAAAAAAATGCAAAATAAGGCTGGAGATGTGGCTCAGAGGTCAAGTAGCCCTGAGTTTAATCCCTGGTACCAAAAAAAAAAAAAAAGAAAAGAAAAGAAAAAGAAAATGAACCACGGAGCAAGAAAGAATGGAGAAGTGTGGGACCATCTGTCTGGTTCAGTGCTCACTCCAGCAGTTCTGAGGTCTGGAGGTTTCCCTGGGAAGGTGTGGCCTCAGAGTTCCAGGTTCCTGCTCACCTTCTCTCCAGATCATGAGTTTTCCCCGAATTGTCATTAAGCCAAAATGGATTGGTCATTAAAAAGCCAGCTTCTTTAGAACTGAAGAGATTAAAGTTTAAATCTCAGCTCTGCCAATAGTTAATTCTGAGGAAGGCAATAACTCAATAAATCAATTTTCTTATCTATAAAAATTGGAAAGCACTCATTGTGGGTAAGTAATCTGTTTAAGGCACAGTATTGGCCCAGCTGGACACAACACTCATGTTATGGATGTGTTAGTTTGGGTTTCTTATAACTATTCATATATTTCATGATCTTCCTTACCAAATTCGGACTTCCTCAGTGAATAGCTGCTCCGGCAAGTGCATCATCCAGAAACAAGTAGTTATTCTTCAAGTGGTCTTTCTTTGTCTCCTACATTTTAATAATGATGAGTCCTATTGACTTTCCTTCCTACATAGATCCTAGTCTATTTCTTCCCTTCTCTATCATCCTGGTTCAAACTAATATAATCTGTTGCAAAGTTCTCTGAAGCATCCTTCTAATTGGTCTCGCCGAACAGATTTTATCCCTCTTTAATTTACTTGACACTCACAAAATCAAATGGCCATCTTTAAAAATGCAACTCTGAACCTATTGCAGTTTGCTTAAAATCTTTCAGTGACTATTTGTGGCTTTGAGGTTCAAAACCAAACTTCTTTGGCCATAGGATTTTTCCTGTCTCTTTTCTGTCTGTGTCCCCAGAATCACTTCATGACCTTCACCAGCCTCACCTCTAGGTTCCAGGCATTGTGGTCTTCTCTTTGGCTAGTGCTCTGCGTTTGGGGCCTTGGCTCTCGCCTCTGCCTGGAAATCTCCTTTGCCCCTCTTCTTTCTGTGAAGTCTTTTGGATTTTAGCTCAGTCCTCTCTTCCTTGCAGAAGTCCTCTCTGACTTCAAATTTATCCTCCTTTATAGAACTCAGTGCAAGTTAAAAGCAATTCAGTAATTTCTTCTTAAGTGTCTCCTTCTCAAGAAAGTGGGAGCTCCAGGATATTGATACGAATAAGATGATCTCTGCCCTCACAGAACTTGCATTTGAATGGAGATAATGACAAATAGCCAGTAATCACATAAATTATTTACTTAGATATTTGACAAATGCTATTGAACAGAGTGATCAGCACATTCTCTTTGTGAGCACTGCTGCCAAAGATTCCCTTTCTTTCTCTGATAGTGGACATCGAACTCTCCAATACCATAAGTGAGATGGGGTCAGATGGCTGTTTTGTTTTGCTTTTCTTTGGGAGCCTGGAAAACCTGTCAGTTGTTTCCAATGTTCCCTGGAGGGTTCATCCTAAATATTGCAAGGCAGTGTTTTAACCTGGAAGAGTATAGTTGTATCATTCAGCTCTTGTTGTGTGCCTCCTGGTCTGGCAACTGGGCAGGGCCTGGCTTTGGCAAAGCACACAAAGCAAGCATCTCATTGAGGCTCAATGTCCTTGCTAGCCATGAGATTCCTGGCAAGACATCCTGTCTTCTGGGATGACTGATGCAGGGTAGTGCCTTCTGACCAAGAACACTCACTTTGGTTCCTCATTTCCTCCAAATGAGACTTCTGAATCAAAGCCGAATGCAGGACTCCTTCAATAGGACACAATGCATTTCTCCAGCTACAGTTATCAGTCCGGTCCATTGTCCTTCCTTGGCACATTGAGAATTGAATCCTGTTAATGAAAGCTTATCGCCTCCTTAAAAATAAATTTTAAACCATAACTAAAATAAATGCTTCAGCAGTATGGATTGTGAGAGGTCAAAAAAAGCATTAAAAACTTTATAGTGTAGTTAACATTTTGAAATCTGAAGTTCTGTGGTTAATGAAAAACAGCCAAGAAGCTATACTAGAGCATTGTTATTAAACATGGAAAATAGTGAAGCCATTAAAAATCATGAGAAATAGTGTGTGTGGAAAGAGAGATTATAGGTGTGTTATGTGAGAAAAAACAACTTTCAGACCCAAATGTTTAACATAAATCCACTTTTATAAAATAAACATGTAGATGTATGTATCTGGACATTTAGGAGGGAGTAAAGGTGGGGGAGAGGGTTGAGAATGAATTTTCACCAAAGCATTAACAGATGAAGTTATGAGAGGGTGGGAGGAGGGCATGGCGCTGGCTGCATTGGGTGGTCACTGGCATTAGGGCTGACTCATTATTTTTACTAATTTTTGAGATACACCTTTAAGCCTCAATTTTCCCTCTGCTTGACCTTAACCTTCTCACATACAAGTGCACCAAGTCTGGACTTTTAGCTTCAGGTGTTTCTGGGGTGTCACATTCCTCAACTCTTTGAGAACATTCTGACTTCAGTGCTGGGAGTCCCCTGTGAGGACAGAGCAAGTCAAAGAGCACAGGAATCTTCCTGGCTAGCGTTCTCTCCCAAAAGATCCCCTTTCTGTCTCTGAAGGAGCCCTTATCATCTCCTCTGGGCAGATTTCCCCCCATATTGATTTTGGTTCATCTATCCCAGTTCACAAACTCACATTTGATCTATTCCATCTCTTTTCTAATAGTCACAAATTTAAAAAACAAAAATCTTAACTCAAATGACACCTGAGCATAACATGCATAAAAACATCTTAAGTGCATAAGGACAACATAAAATGTCCCCAATTCTGCCCTGAGGTAACCACTATAAGTAGTAACCCCCTATAAACTCCAGGCACTTCATGTGCAATACACAGACTTGTTAGATGAGTGTATTTTTAGTTTGTGTTTTAAGGAAGTTTTAAAAAAGAGCTTTCTCTTGGATATATGCCAATGAATTATCTGAAGATAGTATCCTTACCAATGTGCTTATTGGAAAAACTATCAGTAAGGCCTCTTTCAGCAACAGCCTCTTTCTTTGACAGAAACTAAATTGATTGGCTCACTCAACTGAAAAGTCTGACCTCAGACATGGCTGTCTACAAAGACGGGGGCAGTGTCAATGGATTTAACTCTGTCTCCTTCTACTCTGTGTCTCCATCTTGCCTTTTCTGTCTTCCTCTCTGCTTCTTTATGTCTATAGCTTTTATCTTTTTCTCTGTCATCTTTGTCCCTATTTTGGTTCTCAGCTCTGTTGGATTCATTTCCAAGTTGGATTCTTTACCAGGAAAGCAAATAGCCATAGGCAACATGTCCAAATCCATTCTCAACACATAAATGTGTAGGACAAGAAACCTAAATGCTATTTCTCAGGGAAGAACTTTGGCTTTGCTTGAGTCACACCTGCCACTTTTAGCCAGTCACCATGGTGTTGGGATGACACATTCTGATTACTGGGCAGAGGTGAGGCACCAGGACTTCCAGCTGTACAGAAGCACGTGGCATGGAAGATTGACAGTTCCCACTAGAAAGAGGGCTGTTGTATATACAGGAAGAGCAGATACCAGCTTCTGGTAGGTGAGTGAAGGCCAAGAGATATCTTTCTGGAATCTCTACAGCAAGACAGAGATGTCATCCCCAGGTTTTCTCTATATTAGACCAAATATCCCTTGTTCTTTCCACTGGCCTCATGTGCTGTGCTTTTCAGACTTAACCATTCTGATTCCCTCTCTTTGAACATGCTGCACTTTGTCCTATATTTGGAATCATATGAAATTGCCTTTAAAAAATTCTTTTTTTCATTAAGGATGCTGTTCTGTAAGCATTGCAAGATTGTCTCTTTGATATGTCCAACTGAATCATCACTCTTCTGGGCAGTCCAGAAACTTGATGTGCTTTATCTGCAAAATCCTCCATCAGTTTCCTCACTCAAAGATTTTCTTTGAAAACTGGTTTACTTATAAAATGTATGATTCTGACTCCAAGGTTGCATATTTCATCCCATGCTAGATATGAGTGTGTCTGCATTTCTTAATGTTCTCCCTGGAGTATAGCTCCATTTTGTAATGTATAAATGAAAAGTGTCAGTCATGGTGAACTCATATCACACAATTACGTTTATTTTCCCAATAGAATTGAATGAATTTCTGCAAGGAAAGCATATTAAAAGTTTCTTTTTCTCACAACACTCTTTGCAGGCAGGTTCATGCTTTGCATGTAATAGTAGTGTTTGTTGGATTGAATTTCATGCTAAAAGATGTGAACTGTTATTTTTATATTCATATCATCAAATATTTATGGAGTGCTTACTAATTGCAAGGAGCTTTTCTGGGCACTGGAAATATAGTGGTGAATGATCAGAAAAAGCTCCAAGCCACAGAGCTTTTAGTCTAGTGGGGAATGCAGAAATAGGAAATAGGTAATTACAGTAAAATTACTGATCATTGAAATAGAATAAGTCAAAAAAGCTGTTGGAGTATGCTGTCTCCACAGCAGGGAAGCCTCCTGAGGATGTGATGCTGAAGCTGGGACCTGTGGATGATGTAGGTGTCTGTAGGGGAAGGAGCAGGAGGAGGATTATTTCAGGAAGCAGCATGTGAAAAGACTCCGAAGTTTTTCAGTGACACCTTATTAAGTAAAGGCTCAGTTTTTAGCTTGGCTTTCAGTGCTTTTCCCAACATGTCCTCGGTCTGCTTTTCCTACCTCAACTCCCTCCCATGAGTTGTGTCTCTTCATAATTCTGTGCTGCTACTGTGCCTTGAGTCTCTTTTCTTTTCCTGGTGAACATCACCCTAAATCAGCACTCAGATAAGGGCTTCATTCTCAAGGATCTGCCCTTTCTTCCTTTGAGCACCCTTGCAGCATTGAAGATAAGCAGAGAAGCTCAGCTTCATCATTGGTTTCTTTGCCTGTCTCACCCCAGAGTACAAGCTTCTTGGGAGTCAGCCCATCTCAGGCACTCCTGTGTTCTATTATGGGCATGTAGTGTATGTTCCCAGAATGTTTGGCTGAGTGTAGAGGGCTCTGAGATGTGCCTTGTGCTTGTATGATTGCTTCACCATTAGTTTTTCTATCCTTTTAATAAGGATAGTGGTTGAGAAGAAGGCTTGAGGTGCTAGACTGCCTAGATTCAATCCCAGTTTGACCAGTTATCAGTGGTATGATCTTGGGAACATTACTTAAATTTTTAAAAATTTTCCCCTAGTCTGTAAAATTGTATTCATTGTAATATTTCCCCCTTGGGTTTGTGAGGAATAAATGAGTGTATGCAGAGCAAACAGACAAGTGCATGGCATACAGTGGCCCTTCAACTAACGTTAGCCACAAATATTGCTACATTATTGCTTTCCTTTTTAAATGCAAATTTCTAGAGACTGCTATGGTGCCTTCTTGCCTCATAGCTGAGTGTCAGTCGTCCAGCCCTGGGTATTTCCTCTCCTTTAGAGAGCTCATCCATCCTTTTGTTCACCTGTACTTTACTCTTGGTCTGTCCTTCAATTTTGCCCTACATTGGGCTCCAAGGTCTTATCTCTACCTGCCTGTTAGACATCTTGCCTTAAGCATCTTCCTGTTTTCTCAAACCCAATGTGCTCAAAGTGAAAATTTCCATTGTAAATTAATATCCTCTTCCACTTTGTACATCAAAGGTGCATCTATTAGTCAACTTTTTGTCATTTAAATGCAATTCTTTGAGGTCAT
>PVHX01000025.1:137030-226441 GCA_004024805.1 Geosciurus inauris
AAAAAAAAAAAAAAAAAAAAAAAAAAAAAAAAAAAAAAAGGCAAAAATCCTTAGCCATTGCATAACATCCCTCCTCTTCCTAGATGGAGTTGCTATGGCCTGGCCTTGCCCCACTTCTCAGAATTACAAGGTCAAGGACTTTGGAAGTTGTGGTTTTAAGACCCAATTTTACCATATCCATATCCTGGTTGTATAAACTTGAACAAATGGATTAAACTCTCCGATCCTGTTTCCACGTGTTTGAAATGAGTGTGCCGAGAACTGCCGTGCAGAATTGTTACAGGAATTTCCTGATCTGTAAAATTGTAGGGCACACTATGTGGCAGAAGACATTTCCTTTCACATAGTGTGCCCTCAATATGTTGGTGGTGTGTGTGCAGGAATGGTAATAGTTGTAGCAGTAGAGAATAAAGCGGGCAATAGCAATACAATTAGAGAAATGCAGTGTCACAGACAAGGTCCTCCAGTAAAACAGGGCAGAGATGGGGAACCAGTCACTGCTTTCAGGGCCAGAAAGGATTTTCCAGGGCATGAAACTACTGAACTGAGTCTGGGAGAATTGTTGGGATAATCAGCTAGTATCTGCTGACAGATAAATTCATTCATAGGATCCAAAATATACCTTGTTAACCTAGGTAAGCCCCTGCCGAGCTGTTTTCAGATATTTGCTGCAGACTCCCTTTTCCGTTTGTCTGTAGTTCAGGAAGACACCTTCCCCAGCAGCTGATACTCCCCTAGCAAGTTTTCTTACCATGAATGTACAGAAGAATATTTAAAAGAGGAACACAGTCAACATTGAATCTGTAGTTTGCACAGGGGATTGAGATTCCCACAAAGACCCTATCTCACATCCTCCAGGTCTCTAACAAAATGACTCTACCCCTGTTTTGCCACCCCTATGTTTTTTTCCTCCTGGAACCCAATGTCCTTCCTTCACCTTTGGATACATTCTCATCCCCTTTCCTGTTCCTGGCTCCTGGTGCGTACCCCACCTTGCAGCTTGCCACGCCTGGAGACCACAGGAAGAAGGCCTTTTAGTTCTCTCTTAAACCTACCACTGCTTTTCTGTGTTCTCTACCTCCTCAAAGGGAAATGAAAAAACTGAAATATCACAAAAGCAAACACCAGTGACTTCATCCAGAGTCAGATCTGCCATGAAACATGCTGGACCACCACCTGGAGGGAGGACTGATGCCCAGCCAGTGAATCCCACCATTACCCAGGCGATATCTGACCTGCTGACCCTTGCTGGGTAATCTATTATGTAACATCAACCTCCAAACTTAGAGGCTTAAACAACCGTATATTCCTTTCAGATCCTACACTGAAGCAACTCTTCTGCTCATAGCCCTTTATCTTCAACTCAAATTCACCTTTTTGTTTCTTAGGATCCACTGTTGGGAAAGATGTTGAACCAAGTAACTTCAATTGTATTTGTTAGATAATGTGGAGCCCCTACTTCCAAAATTTATTTGAACATATTTATAATATTTATGACAAATGTATTTGTTGCATATGTCTGTGCATAAGTAAGTATGTGGGGGGGGGAGGGCGGTGAGCAAGCCATTATGTGCTAGCAACTTCCTATATTTTTAACCGTACTTTATCAATTTGCTAAGTGAATCAACAGGGTAGGAATAGTTCTCTCCACTTACAGATGATAATGTATCTTGGAGAGGTTAAGTATCTGACCACAGAATGAATAAGTGGTTAAGTAAAGATAGTCAGTACCCAGTTGCAAAGACATAAAGTTGACTGCTGAGATCATTGACAGTTTTGAAAGTATAGGACTCCAAGTTGTTCTCTTTGCTTCTTCTGCCTTTCCTGTGGTTGGGAGGGCAGGAAGTGAGGAGGCAGACTTTTCCTTAATTGCAGGAGTAGCAGGGAAGGGATTAGTAGAGAGCTTAAAATACTCAGCTGTCTTCTGAGAGTTGTCAAAGTAAATTGTGTCCCCAGAGACATTTAAAAGCAATTTTATCACACGTTTGCACATGGCTATAGTTGGGGAAGCTGGTAGCTGGTCTACAACAGGGATTTTAATGAAGTTTTATGAGCAATACTTTGAACTGTTTTGCATAAGATATTACTTTGTAAATAACCTTGCTACATTTTAGTAAATCCTGGCCATCTGGAAGTTCACCTGTCATTTGAACCTTCATTTTACCATTTTATAAGTTTTTTAGTTAAAGAAGAATGGAAAATGTTCCATGGTGAATAGACCTTACAGATTAATATATTCTGAGATGAGACATGATTGCTTTACCTGCTCAATACTGTCCATCTACCCTGCAAATCAATATTTTCTTGTGAATTTGTTGTAATTCAGCTATTTTAGATAGGCAGTAGTGTTGAAGTGTTGATCGAGATGGACATTTTCTAGTTCAAATAACATTTGTGACTCCTCCTAGCATAGCATTCAAAAACTCTAAGACAATGGGCTTCAGAGTATTGTCCCCAATCTACCAGCAGAACTCTCACCTGGGAGCGTATCAGAAGTGCAAATTCATGGACCTTACTCCAGACTTATGAGCAATCTGTATTTCAACAAATACTCCAAGTGATTCTGATTCAGGATAAAGTTTGAGTTCCTCTGCATCAAGACCTGCCACCCAGCTTGTTTAGGTTTAGTGCCTCAAAAACACCCTATGATCTAAGTTCACTGTTTATATAGTATGTGGACATGAAAATACACACACACACACACATATGGCTTATATATGCATGTTATATCACATTTATATCATATGTAAACTATAGCATATATATAATTTCATTTTCTAGGCCTTTCTGCTGTCTGTAGCACCTGGATTGCACTTTCTTTTCTACCATTGTTTCCCAGTCTCTAAAATGCAATTTAAAAGACATTTAAGTAGATATGTAGATGTGACCTGTTATATCTCTAGAACTTGGTAACATATTTTAACAGAATTTACTTTAATTGGTAGTTATCAGCCCAGTTTGTGAGCATCCAATCTGTACCTAACTGAGCACTGGTAACAAAGGGAACATTTCTGCCCTCATAGAGCTTATAAAGCAGTTGGGGTGGCTTTTTACTCCTTCTTTCCTAGATTATAAGCTCCTTGAAGGAGTACAGGTGTCTTGTGCTTCTTGAAATCCTCCTAACTGTATTAAGTTGTGGTGGGCAGCCAGGTGTGGTGGCACATGCCTGTAATCTCAGTGACTTGAAAGGCAGGAGAATCATGAGTTTTAAGACAGCCTCACCAACTTAGCAAGACCCTAAGCAATTTAGTGAGACCCTGTATAAAAAAGAAAAAAATAAAGACTGGGAATGTGGCTCAGTAGTTAAGCGCCCCTTAGTTCAATCCCTAGTACCAAAAAAAAGAAAGAAAGAAAGTTGTGATGGGGATGGTAGAAGATGATCTCATAGTCTTCTCTGGCAGTCTTCTCTGTAGGATTTGTCAGAGCATTGGGCTCACCTTGTAGCACCTCACTCTTAAGAGATAACGACACATTATGGAATTGAGAGGATATGGAGTCCTTATTAATGGTGAAAATCTCCTCATCTAAACCAGGGATTCTTATTCCCAACACTACTAACCTATAGACCAGATAATTCTTTGTGATGGGGAACTTCCTTGTGTAGTGTGGAATATTTATCAATATCCCTGAGCTCTACCCACTGGATTCCAGTCATACCTACTTCCCAGTTGTGATAAGAAAAAACTGTTTCTATAGATTGCCAAAAATCTCCTGATGAGCAAAATTACATTAGTTGAAAGCAACTGGGAATATTTTTACCTGCAGAGAGTAAGACTTTAGAGGAATGTAAAAGTTCTCTTCAGGTGGCCATAAGACAAACATGTAGAAAAACAATTACAGATAGAAATTTTTAATTAAAGCAGAGGGTAAACTGGAGGTTATAGAAAATCAATATTAGAGGTAATTTTCTTAACTTCAGGACATCCTTAAGTTTAGAGTATACTGTGATGGGACTTGGTGAATTTCCAGTCTCTAGCAAACGTAAGCAAGTTTGGATACACACTTCATTTTTGTGGAATTTGGTTTTTCATGATTCTGAGCATCCTTCAAGTCCTGAAATTCAGTATTTTTATTTATTTATTTTGGAGGGAGGGTACCGGGGATGAACTCAGGGGCACTCAACCACTGAGCCACATCCCCAGCCCTATTTTGTATTTTATTTAGAGACAGGGTCTCATTGAGTTGCTGAGGATGGCTTTGAACTTGCGATCCTCCTTCCTTAGCCTCCTAAGCTGCTAGCACTATAGACATCGTGCATCACCTGCCCCACAGTTATTTTGTTTTTGTTTTTTGTTTTTTTGATTGAATTATTTTTAGAATGATTTTTTTCAAGAATTAAATCTCTTGAGTATTTGGAAGAGGTAGAGGAATGAAGTGATAAAGGTGAGGTTTTTTCTGGCCCTTGAGGCTGACTGCCTGGGCCCAGACCAGATCAACTCCTTTCACCTGTGAGATCTTGGAGACATTCTTCACCCTTCCATTTCCATTTCCTTATCTGTGAAATGGATGCAATTACAGTACCTCCCTCAAAAAGAATTGTGAGGATTGAATGAGATAATACAGGTGAGTCTTTGGTAAAGAAATCAATAGTAGCTATTATTTATTAACACAGCCAGTGTGCTTTGGCTGACCTCCCAAACCTCGTAAATTTGACTAGCAACTTCTGTCTAGTGGTTTGGTGTGTGTTGTAGGGGCAGTTCATGATGGGACTTTTTTGTTTGTTTTGTTAATAACAAGGTCAATGTAAGCCAAATGTAGGAATTAAAAAGCAAACACAATAGATAAAATTATTATTCAGTTTCTCTCTAGACCTTGTTCTGTCAGTAAATATTAATACTTTAGGGAAGCTCCATTAGTCAGCTAATAGTAAGACTCAGTTTTTATGAATCATTTTACCCAGTGGTGTACATTTTCACGTATTTAATTCCAATTCTCAAGTGAGCCTTTTCTAGATCCTTTGCTTCAAAGCAAAGATAGGAAAGATATGAGGAAAAATATTGAAAGGTTATGAGGTGGCTTATTTAGCGATGCTGTCTCAAAGGTGTCAAAGCCTTGGTAAAAATCTTGAACACTTAAGTGGATGCTATATTTTGAGCTTCAAATAAGAAAGAGCCTTATATTTTATACTCCATGCCACTTAAAAATCATATTTATTGTAAGACAGAGCAATAAGGTGAAGATGTAGAGAAAAATTCAAGTTTTTAAAATGTATCTAAACATGATTGCATATTTTTCCTGTGTATATCCTATCATAACAATCATAATTGGGCCAACCTAATTTAAATTTAAATAAGATTCTTCTCTCCCTTTTACTTATTGCTAATTTTTAAAGACAGAGATAAAGGATTTTATCCATCCACCCCAGGTCATGAGAGACGAATTTTCTACACTGTCTGACCGAATGGACACTTCTGCATCTCACTTGAGTCCCCTAAGGAAGGAACTCTCCAGACAGCTTTATTTCAGGCATTCATTGTCCAGAGAACTGGTTGCATACATAAAATATATAGGGGATTGGTAAACTGAATTCTACATCCATAGCATGCCCCTCAAAATTGAAATGAAAAGGAAACATATTACCACTTCTTATTTCTCTGTAGCAGCAACTCCTAGTAATCTAGACAATGCAAATTGAAGCATAGAACACTTACCAGAATATTGAGAGCTCTCATTGTCCATGGAATGTTCATTGTGACACAGGAATCAGCAATAACCTTGGCTAAGCTAGACTTAGAAAAGGCTTTCATAAAAATGTTATGAGCACTAGTATAATTGTATCTTCTGAAGTCCTCTTCTGTAAATTCCATCTAAACTGAACATCCTCTTAAAATCAAAATAATCTCCTCAAGTAAGATATCTTCCTCCAAACCACCTTCTGTCCTGAGAGATATTTAGTTTAGTCTTTTCTTTAAGTTTTGGGATTTTGTGACACTGGAGGACCAGCCACAATTTCTCAGTCTGCTCTTTACTCAGTATCTTGGCACCTGGTTTCAAACCTCAAAAGTCATAAATTACACAACAAAGAAAAGGCACCTTCTTTATTTATTCCTTCATTTCTTTCTTTGGGGTGGTAGCTGAAGGACACCGTAACCTAAGCTATGATCTAGAAGTGTCTTCAATGAAACAAGAACTTGTGCATCTATGAAGGATGTTTCTAGCATCCAAAGCCATCTTCACGGCTCTGTATGAGGCAGGACCTGGGGTTGCAAGCAACAGACTGCCTTACAACAATGGTGTTTGTGAAAGCTGCCACAACAAAGGTCAATAAACTGGATAGTTTAAAATATCATCTCACAGTTCTAGGGCCTTGAAGTCTGCAGCAAAGCTGCACCCAAACCATGCTCCCTCTGAAAACTTTAGGGGAGGAAAACTTCAGGGTTTCCTTCTCCCTAACTTCAAGTATCAAAGTTTGCTATTCCTTGGGTCACTGATGTAGCCCTGTCCATCACTCCAGTCCTCTTCCTTCACAGGACCATCTTCCTTCTGTGTATAACGGTCTCCATGTCCAAATTTTCTTTTTTATGACAACATCAGTGGTATCGGGTCAGGGCTTATCCTAGTGACCTCCTTTTGACCACCTCTGTAAGGATTCCAGCTCCAAATAAGGTCATATTGCAAGGTACTGAGGGTTGGGACTTCAACACGTCTTTTGAGGCAGGGAGACCATAATTCAACCCATAACACCAATTTAAGCAAAAATGGATTTTTTTGTTGTAGATGGATACCTTTATTTTACTTATTTGTTTTATGTGGTGCTAAGGCTCAAACCCAGTGCCTCACACATGGTAGGCTAGTATTCTACCACTGAGCTACAACCCTAGCCTACGAAAATGCAATTTATGGTTAAGATATGAAATGGTTTATTTAATTGATGAAAGGGCAAAAGAATGAGACCCTGAGAGGCAGTAGGACCATACGTGCCCAAAGGTCCAACAGGCAGGAGCTAATTCCCAGCCCTGCCAGCTGCTGTGGAATGCAGCTACCTCCACTGGCTTCCCATCTTTGTTATTCTCCATGATACTGGGTCCCAGAAGATGGTCTGATTGGGTCACTCCTTAGGTAGAAAAGTCAAAGTCCCAGTATTTACTTTCCCAGTACTGTAAAAGAAAAGAGTTAATTCCTAAAGGATTTGAGATACTATTACCAAGTGCAAAGAGAAAGTAGAACCCCCTTCCCCCAGCAGAAAATGAGGCAAGGTGCAAATTTACAAAAAACAAAAGGCATCTTTTTATCCATTCCAAATCTGTCATTAACTCTGTGTTAATAATAAACCTCTGATGACTGTTAATGTCACCATTTAGGAAAGTCAGCCACCCAGCTACATTTGCCTTTTTTATAATAAGAACATGGAAGGAATTCCAGCTCATCATGGTTCTTTCCATTACTGAGTGGTCTTTCATTCAATTTTGTGGCCATGGCAGTTTTGCAGTAGAAAACCTGAGCTCCTGAACAAGACCCTCTCCCATTCTTTGCTCCGTTGTTCGGGTTCTCTGGTCCCAATCAGCACACCCCTGTGGCTTGCTGGCTGTGGGAGGCTTCCTGCATGACGTGGTCAGCTGCTCCCTGAGGCCTTGGAGGGAAGGATGTATTTCCCCCCCCCCCCAGCTCCAGAGGAACCCAACTCTTCTGCTCAAACTCTGGCTGTCTTTCTAATCCACCCTCTCTCCCCACTCATCCTACCACCACCCCTGCAAAGAATATAGCCATTGTTATATTAGTTATGCTTTGAATTAAGAAAAGACAAGGTGGGAAAAATTAACAGAGTGAACTGCTGGGGGGTATGGGGGTGGCTTATTATTAAATAGTACAAAAATATGACAGAATAGGCTTAGTCTCCAGCCTCTTTGTACTTATTTTATGACTCTTCCAAAGAGAAGTAGTTGATCTACCATAGTATTTTGCATATTGCCAAATTCCTTGCCATGCCTGGGCATAGAAGGGGTGGTCTTGCAGGCTGAAATATCATATAGGAGCAGTCTGGGAGATAAAGATGAGGTTTAGTGAAGCAGATTTGTACCTGTACCTGGAAGTAGGAAGAAAGTGCTGTAGAGAGAACATAGATTCACTAAAGGGTGAAAAGTGAGTCCCAGGAGGGAGAATAGACCCTGATAGATAAGCATAGGGTGCTCTCAATCAATATGTAAAAAATGATGGAGGAGACAATATTTGGAATTTTACATTCTTGGCATCAGAGACGCAATTAAATTGTCTGTCCCAGAAGTAATGCATGTGAATTCTGTTCATGACTCATTGGCCCAAACCAGCCTCTTGGTCCTTCCAACTTAAGGCCTGGAAGTACATGTCCCCCTAGGGGAGACCTTGAGCATACTTACTAAACAACAGCAATGACTCCTACTGGTCAAATGCAGACTCTAGGTGGCTCCAGCAAGCCCTGATTCAGAAGACTACTGAGCTCTGCATTTAAAAAAGGACTCCTCAGGTGAATCTGATGCAGGATGATGAAGAGAGAATGGAGGGGAATCCTTGGACCTCAGATTAAGGAACACAGACATAGAGTACCACCTCAGTGCAGGTGGGTGGTCAAGAGGAAGGGAACAAATCTGAGATAGGACAAAGCCTGGGTCCCTCAAGTTGTAACCAGAGAAGATACAGGTGCATGTGCATGCAACATAGATGGCTGAGCAGAAGCTCCTAAATGCCCAGGCATGAAGGTGTCTTCAGAACTGTGCCTGAGACTAAGAAGATCGTCAGATGTGTCAGACTCCTTCAGACAATGGGTGATTAAGAGGGATATGGAGACACTCCAGGCGATGATTTTCAGATGTGATCTAAAGTATATTTTTATATGAACATGGGCCATATGTTAACATATATTATCATATAATTGCTTATTTTATTTCCTCTGTTCTTTTCTCCTTTTTCTCCTCCCTTTTTCCCTTCCTATACTGCCTGCTCTTTCCTTTATCTCCCATTATTCTCCTTTCTTCCTTTCTTATTTTTCTTCTTTGCTTCCATCTCTAATTCTTCTCTTCTTCTACTATTTCCCCTCTCTACATCCCTCTCTTTTCCTGCCTCTGTCCCCTCTTCTCTCATCTATTGTTCTCCCTCCTTTTCCCTTGCCCATGGCCCCACCCCCTCCATTGTCTCTCCAGGTATTATGCCATCTGCTGTCAGCCTTTGGTTTACAGGAACAAGATGACCCCTCTGCGCATCGCATTAATGCTGGGAGGCTGCTGGGTCATCCCTATGTTTATCTCTTTCCTCCCTATAATGCAAGGCTGGAATAACATTGGCATAGTTGATTTGGTGAGTATCCACACAAACCCACAGGTTTACCGTCTGACGAAGTCTGCTTGGAATTTTAAATAAATAATGCTAAGCTGGGTGAAGGCTCCAAGGAAGATTCTGACAATAGTCTCAGGGACAATTTATTTAAAAGCTAACATTTTTGAATGCCTACCATTGTAGTCAGCTACTTTGCTGCTATGACTTAGAGACCCAACCAGAACAACTGTAGAAGAGGAAAAGTTTATGTGAGGGCTCTTGTTTTCAGAGGTCTTAGTCCATAGAAGGCTGGCTTCATTCCTGGGGCTTGAGGTAAGGCATCACCATCATGGCAGAAGACTGTGGCAGAGGGAAGCAGTTCACATGGTGGTCAGGAAGCAGAAAGACTCCACTCTCCAGATACAAATGTGTGCCCAAAGCCACACCCCCAATTAATCACTTCCTCCAGCCATACCCTACCATTTCAGTTACTACAATCAATCCCTGCCAGGGGATTAAATCACTGATTGGGTTAAAGCTCTCATAACCTAATCATTTCTTCTCTGAACCTTCTTGCATTGTCTTGCACATAAGCTTTTAGGGGACACATCACATCCAAACCATAGCACCTACTGACAGAATCTCCTTGACTCAACTTTAGTCAAGGTCTTCTGAATTCTCTTCACAACGAATCCTCCAATTTTAGTCTTCATGTCCATCTTTGCATTGCTCAGTTTTAGCAAAAATCTTATTGACTTAGCCAGAATCCTCTGCCCTCAATACTTGATCAGGTTCTTCATCCTCCGTCATCCATAAGTGATATGTGATTACCCTGGCATGTCGTCAGAGAGAATCCTGTTATGTTGGTTTAGTCAGGATCCCCCTACCATTGATATTTCCTCTTAGTAATTTTCCATCCACTGATCTTTACACATCATGCTTCTTGGCTATGAATTCCAACTTTTCCTGATATGTTGGTGGAGCCCAGTCTCTATCTCCTATTGCACAACCCCATCATAGTGGTCTCTATAACTGCCTTACAACATTTTTTGCTGTTGTTGTTGCTTATTTATTTGTTTGGTTGGTTGGTTTGTTTTTTTGTTTGGTACTGAGGATTGACTCCAGAGCACTCTACCATTGAGCTACATTCTCCCTGTCCTTTTTTTAAATGTGTTCTTTTTAGACATACATGACAGTAGAGTATATTTGACATTATACATACATGGAGTGTAACTTATTCTAATTAGGATCCCATTCCTGTCCCATTTTTTGAGACAAGATCTCACTAAATTGCCAAGGTTGGTCTCAGACTTGCAATCCTCCTGCCTCAGCCTCCCAAGTAACTGGGATTACAGGCATGTGCCACTGTGTGAAATGCTTTACCCCTGTAAACGTGTCATGAAAAATATTTTCTTTAATATTACTGTATGCTAAACAGCACACTACTTTACATATAATTCTAACAACATTGTTTTGGAAACAGTACAATTTTTCCTTGCCTTACAGATAACATAAGTTAGGCTTACAAGGTTAAGTAACATGTCTGATTCTACACAAATTGCAAAGGGTGGAACAGAAATTCAAGGCTTAGCCTTCAGATCCCTGGGTAAGTCATATATTCAGAGAGGTCTTTGTCCCACTTCACATTGAGAGTCTAAAGGCCTCCGCTGACCTGGAGAAGACGTGTCATCTGGGTAGAGACTGCCAGGAAATGAAGAGAGCCCTGAGCCTGAAGTCGAGAGCACTAAACCCTGAGCCTAACTTCATCACTGTTCTCAGTGGAAAATAGTGTTTGCTGGGTGTAGGACATGTGACACGTATGCCAGGCATTTCCCAGCCCTTGTTTACTGGTTTCCCAGAGAAACAGAACCAATAGCGTGGTGTGTGTGTGAAGGGGGTAGGTATATAGATAGAGCTAGCAGAGAGAAATGGAGAAAGAGATTTATAATAAAGAATTTGCTCACATGGTTATGGAGGTTGACAAGTCTCAAGATCCATCGTCAGCAAGCTGGAGACCCAGGAGAGCCAATGTTTTAGTTGAAGATCAAAGATAAAACTGATGGCCCAGCATGAAAGCAATAAGGTAGCAGGAGGTTCCTCTTATTCAGCCTTTTTGTTGTGTTCAGGCCTTCAACAAATTGAACTGGATTGCATGAGGCTCCACATTGGGGAGGACAGTCTGCTTTATTCAATCTACCATTTCAAATGCTAATCTCAGCCAAAAATATCCTCATACCCAGGATAATCTTTTACCAAATGTCTAGGTACCCTGTGACTAGTCAATGACACACACAATGAACCATCTCACTGTGCCTGAATGATCTTTAAGAAGCCAGCATCTCTGATGCACCAAAATCCTAATGAAAATCAAAATCTGTGGTATTCATTAGCAGGGATATGTATTTCTTTTCTTTTTTTTTTTTTTTTTTTGGTACTGGGGATTGAACTCAGGGGCACTCGACCACTGAGCCACATCCCAAACCCTATTTTGTGTTTTTTTTTTAATGTACAGACAGGGTCTCACTGAGTTGGTTAGCACCTCGCCATTGCTGAGGCTGGCTTTGAACTCACGATTCTCCTGTCTCAGCCTCCCAAAGTGCTGGGATTACAGGCTTGAGCCACCGCGCCCGGCTGGATATGTATTTCTTAAGGAAGTTTTAAGTCAATCAATTTCAAATCAGTTCTGACATCTCTTTAGGTGCAGGACGGGTAATAGAGAGGACAGACTGAGAGTGAGTTCCAGCCCAACAGGGCCCATGGGAGAGGGAGCTGCCCCTTCCTTTCTCTTTCCTATTCTTAGCACCTAGTTCTGCCTTTTTCTTTGTCTGGGAAAGTACACCCATACCAAGGCCTGGACCAGGATTTTCATGTGGTATGTCAGAACCAGAGTGCTTGGGCTTCTGAAAGCAATACTAGAGGCAGGAGAGTGGAGACGCAGAAAGAGGATTCATACAGGAAGAGTGCGAGAATATTTTTTAATATCCCATTCTAGTTCCGTCGAACTGTTTTATCACTTTTGGGAAAATGAAATCCAAGTTTCCAAAAAATATTGTTATTCCAATAATAAAAATAATAACAAGTTGGGCGTGGTGGTGCACTCCTGTAATACCAGTACTTTGGGAGGCTGAGACAGGAGGATTGCAAGTTCAAAGCCAACCTCAGTACGGTGAGGCACTAAACAACTCAGTGAGACTCTGCCTCTAAATAAAACACAAAATAGGGCTGGAGATGTGGCTCAGTGGTCAAGTACCCGAGTTCAATCCCCAGTACCATAAAAATAAAAATAAAAAATAATAATAAGAGCCAACAAAAGCTGAACATGTGATACATATCAAAGCCCATTCATCCACGTCCTACATGGATGGTAAAGACGAGATTCCCTGACTGGTAAAAGACTAAAAGAAATAAGATGGTGAAAAAAAAAACAAAGAACACAGAGAATAGTTTCAAAACGCAGGGGTAGGACAGGCCCAGATGGTTCTGACTTTCAGCAACAGGCAAAATGGCTTCTGGTATCTGGCAAATGGACCCTGCGTGTGCTTTTTTATTGGGAGACATCAAAGACATTCCATCAAAGTTTCTTTCCCAAGGTGGGAAGAAGGCGGAGTCTTGCAGTCAGCAGGTTGATTGGCATCTTGGCAGGTTACACTCATCTCAGAGGGGCTGCGCCGCTACAGCAGGTCAGCCTATCTCTAGTGTTGTGTGGGACTCTTGCGTGGCAGTCCACACACAGCCCAGGGACCGCTCTCCACAGTCCATGTTAATCATTATTCCTGTGAATGTCACTTGGGCCTCACAACAACACTATAAAGTAGACATTATTATTGTTCTCACTTTATAGATCAGGAAATTGAGGCTTAGTGAGGTTAAGTTATTAACCAAAGTCACTGGTAAGAATTGGTGGTGACTGTATCTGAGCCCAGATACATACTGCATTCCAGAGTCTGTGCTATTAATTCTTCTGCAACTTTACTCCTTAATGGAGAAGATCTTTGGAGGCACATGCTTTGTTCATGGGGAATTTTTGTGAGGGCTCAGCACTTTTACTATCTGATATAAAAATTTCAAGGGAAATAATTTGGGAAATGTTAGTTCATTCATAAGAGTAAATAGAGACACTCTCTATTTACTTCACCTAATCCGTTAATGGGGCGTCCAGTTACTATTAATATGCCTTATATTTATCTCTCCACTCGTTTGCACATTGAATCTTATGAAAGACCCCAATATATATGCAATTGATTGTTATTTATATAAATTACATTTTATAAAGTCACTACAAACACTGAATTAGCAAATACTGAATCTTTGTTCCTGAGAGACACACAGGGTTAGATTTCAATAAGTCACATTTTCTTCAACCAGTCAATACACAACCTTATCTTCTCTTTATATTTATTTAAAGACACCAAATTAATTTATATTATTGATTCATTAACACTGAGCTGATGGCTAAGGCAGTATGACTCATGCCTGAATGAAGTTTACCTAACACATGCATTTTTTCCTATAATTCACATCACAGCGTTCATGCACTTAGGAATACTAGACAGCACTTCAGCACTATGTTTGGGGCCATTATAAATAGGGAAATAAAAAAACCCCACAAAAGTGCAAAATATGTGGCAGTGAAGAGCAAGAACACTTTAGAACTGGAACAAGAAGAACATTACTTTGTTTGACTTTTGGGAACATGCCTATTAGCCACTCAAATTCTTCACTGTTCTGTACACAGGTGTGTCTGCAAATGACTAGGGAAACACCACAAGTATTGATCTTTGGAGACTACAAATAAATTTTAGTGAGCAGGTGACTGTTTCTCTACTATGTTTCTAAACCTAGACCCTACTTAGTAATATTATTTTTCTTTTTCATCACTACTATTTTTAAAATATTTTAGGCAATATACTAAAGTTTTACTTGTTATTTTTATCTAATCAACACATCAATATTCATTTTTTTTTTAAAATATTTTTTAGTTGTTGATGGACACAATGTCTTTATTTTATTGCTTTGTATGTGGTGCTGAGGATCGAACCCAGGGCCTCACGCATGCGAGGCAAGCGCTCTACCGCTGAGCTACAATCCCAGCCCTCAATATTCATTTTTAAAAGGAAATCTCATGACTTCAAAATCCAGGTTCATAATATGTGCCCTATTCATTCATTTGTCCATTCAGGGAATATTAATTGAATGCTGACCATATTCTATAAGCAACTACAAAATCAATGGTCAAAAACATTTCAACTCTTACAGTGCTTAAAATCTAGTGAAGAGAAACCAAAATGTATACCTAAGAGGTTACAATTTATTTAAAACAAAATCAAGTAAAAAGATAAACGGGAAGATGCTATTATTTTGCATGGAAATTTACCTTCTTGGATCAAGATATTGCTAAAGAAAAGACCTGCAGGAAGAAAAGGAAAAGGACATTTTAGTACTAAGAGAAAGTGTTTTAGGCTAGGTCAAAATTATAGTAAGTGCAAAGGCCCCTGGTGGCAATATGCCTGGTCAGTTCAGAGAATGGCCTAGAAGCTTTTGAAGGCAGTGAGCAAGGACAAAAATCATAAGATTAGAGGTCAGAGAGATTACCTGGAGCCAGATTATGGCTTTTGCTCTGAAGGATGGAGGAAAGTTTTGCAGTTTGGGGCAGAAAAGTGAGATAATCTGCCCTATGTTCAAAAAGCATCTCTGTAAAGAATGATTGTGGAGTAACAGGAAATAGGGGGAAATTTTGAGAAGGAGTTGTAGCAGTTCTGGCAAGGGGTGATGGTACCATTAAGTGATGAAATAGAAAAAAAAGCAGGTATCTAGGATGTTAGGAGATAATTACCACTGGGGGGGGAAAGGGGCATAAAATAGCAGATTGCAATACTAAATAGGAGTAGTCTTGTTGAGAAGGTGACATTTGAATAAAGTCTTTAAAGGGGTGAGGGAATTTGACATGTGAGTATCTTGGAGAAAAATATCCAGGCAGAATGAATAGCTAGTGCAAAGGCCACATGTGCAAAAGCTAAGGTTAGTGTCACTGTTGCAGAGTAGATGAGGAAAAGGAAAAAGTAGAAGAGGTAAAATTAAAATAAAATGGAAACATAATGTAGGGCTTTGCAGTCTATTTTCAGTACATTGATTTTTTTTGGCGGGGAGGAGTACCGGGAATTGAACTCAGGAGCACTTGACCACTGAACCACATCCCCAGCCCTATTTTCTCACTGAGTTGCTTAGTGCCTTGCTGTTGCTGAGGCTGGCTTTGAATTCATGATTCTCCTGTCTCAGCCTCCCAAAGTGCTGGGATTACAGGAGTGTGCTACCGCACCCAGTGATTTTTTTTTTTTTAATATTTATTTATTTTTTAGTTGTAGGTGGACAGAATATCTTTGTTTTTATGTGATGCTGAGGATCGAACCCAGTGCCTCACGCGTGCTAGGCGAGCACGCTACCACTGCGCCACAATCCCAGCCCCCGCACCCGGTGATTTTAATGTAAATATTTATTTTAATGTAAATATTGCAGGATATTGAGTCAATTAGTGATAAGACTCCAACAGTACTTTTAAAGAATATTTCTATTAAGAAATCATTAAGAATACTTCTATTAAGAAAGACAGTAGGGCTGGGGTTATGGTGCAGTGGTAGCGTGCTCGCCTAGCACACGTGAGGCACTGGGTTCAATCCTCAGCACCACATAAAAATAAAACAAAAAGATATTCTGTCAACATACAACTAAAAAAAATAAATAAATATTTTTTTTTTTTTAAAGAAAAGAAAGACAGTAAAGGGAGTCTGTTGGAGTAACCTAATAGGTAAGAGACAACGGTGCTCCAACCTAAGTGGTAGCAATGGAGATTGTGATATAGAATGTTTTGAATATATAATATTATAGAATATTTTCTATATATAACCAATAGAGTTTTCTATAAGATTGGAAAATAGATGTGAAAGGCAAACCTGGGTCAAATATGACTGAAGATTTGGGTCAGAAGAACTAGAAAATCGGAATGAGTGACCATCAATCCAGATGGAAAATGTTGTGGTTGGAATAAGGTTGGGTCAAGGGAGAGTCAAATTCTTGATTTGGACAAATAAGTTTGCGGTACTTGCTAGATATGCAAGTGGAACAGTCAAGTAAGTAGCTTGATATCAAATCTTAAAGTTTATGGAAGGACTTAACTGGAAATAATTGCAAAGTAAGGAATTCTCTGAAATTAGGTGCTATTTGAATCATATGACCATATAGTATCACGTAGAGAATCCAGATAAATAGATAAAAGAAGATATCTAAGAAACGAAGACCCGATAGAAGAATGTTGGAAGTAACAAACAATAAGGAAAAAACAAAGACAAATTTCTTGGAAGCCAAACTAATAACATATTATAATTCAGAAGGGAGAATTAGGTCCCTGCATACAATGGAAACTGTCATAATCATGACTATAAAACTGAATAAAAAACACTAAATTAAAAACAAAATATGAGGGCACTGATATGAATTGGGCATTCTCGCTCCAGGGGGTTCCACCTGGGAGTTCCCAAAATCAGGCTTCCCTGCCTAATGTCTCATGGTCACTCAGTTCACACACGGTTCATAAATGGCTTCCCACAATATGGGGTAGCTCTATTATGATGTGATAAAATTTAAAGTAAGTAGTATTACTTGAGATAGAGATATTTCATAATGTTAAAGTTATCAATCGAATAGGAAGATATACTATAACATATTATTAAACAAGGTACTAAATATGTGCAAAACTAATAAAATTTCATGTTTGTGTATCATGTATATATACATGTGTGTATATATATTTTATGTATACACATATTATATGTATATACATGCATGTTTTTTCCATGTCTTTATTCATGTGTATAATCACACTGGGTGTAGGCTGACCACAAGAAGGGGAAGGGACACTGAAAGAGGCTCCTTTCAGTCAGTGTCTATTCGTGGAGAAGGTTACTGATGTAAAGTTATCAGCAATCAGTTCACAGTTGGGAGAAAAATGTTGCAGTCCTAGAAATCATGTGTATTCCAGTGTCCAGGACAAATATAAAAGAATATAATGCAATTGATGTAATTTACTGGACTACTAAAAGCAAGCGGGGAAAACCCCCATGACTATCTCACTACTGCCAACAATGAATTGATAAAATACAACATTCATTCAGGATTTTAAAAAATTAAATCCTCATTAAACATAACAATAGAGGGGAACTTCCTCAATCAAACTGACAAAATTCTTATAGCAAATATCATACCCAGTAGTAAAATAATGAAGGTTCACTCCCTAAACCTGGGAGTGAAAGAAGGATGTCCACAATTACAGCTGTTTTTTCCAAAATTATAATAGAGATACTTTGAAATTCAATAAAGCATGAAAAATGACATTATGATTGAAGAGGATGAAATGAAGCTTCAATACTCATGTGCATATTTATGAACCTAGAGATGAATTATTAGTTAATATCTCATTTAGTCAAGTTACTGAACACAACCAATACACCAAAAGGTTTTCACAGAGTTCCACATACAAGCAGCAATTTAGAATAAGAATTGTAATATGGTATCACTTATAATTGAATAAAAACATAAAACACTTAAGAGCAAATGAATAAAAATGCACAAGACAGTTTATACAGAAAACTATAAAATATTATTGAAATCAATTTTAAAAGACTTATATAAAAGAAGGGATTACCACATTCATGATTTGTTGCAAAGATGTCAAGATCATGAATTTTTGTAAAGATGTCAGTTTTCCTGAATCATGTTATTCTAATCCCAGAAACCAAAATCTTTGAAGATTTTCATGGAAACTGATAAACTATGTCTAGATTTTATGTGAAAATACTGATATATAAAAATAGCCAAAGCAGTCTTTAGGATGATGACCCACAGTTCAAAGATTTTATTATTGGGTATCCAAAATTAATAAAGTCACAGAAATTAAAATGGTATGGTGCACAAAGAGACAAATCAAGAGAACGAAATATTAGATTCAAGCACAGAGCCATGGATGTACGATTCTCTGACTTATGACTAAGGACATAACTGTGGTGTAGCTAGGGAAGGGTGGTCTTTTAATACATGCTACTGTGTTAATTGGCTATCCATGAGGTAAAATTTAAATCTTATCTCCTACATCACACCATACTGAAAAACTAATTCCAGGTGGGCTAAAGAAGTTAATGCAAAAACTAGCACAATAAGCTGGGCGTGGTGGCACACGCCTGTAATCCCTGCACTTTGGGAGGCTGAGACAGGAGAATCGCAGGTTCAAAGCCTGCCTCAGCAATGGCGGGGTGCTAAGCAACTCAGTGAGAACCTGTCTCTAAAATAAAACACAAAATAGGGCTGGAGATGTGGCTCAGTGGTTGAGTGCCCCTGAGTTTAATCCCCAGTTCCAAAACAAAACAAAAAAACAAAAAAAGCTAGCACAATAAAGATATGCTAAGATATAATATAGGAGAATGTCTTTAAACAGATATGAGAATATCTTTGTACTGAGGTGTAGACAAAAATTTCCTAAACAGGCCACAAGTATAAGTTCTTAAAATTAAGAACTTGGTATCACCAGATTCCCAAAAGAGAATGAGAAAACTGATCAGATTGTAACACATAAATTTGAGAAGACATCCAGAATATAAGTGAACTATAAAAAATAAGTAATAAAGAGGAGAACAACCCAGTTTTTTAAATGGGAAAATACAGGAATAATCACTTTATAAAAGAGGATATCTAAATAGTAAAATGGTAATTGATATCACTAATCATTGGGAAATACATAGTAAAATATTAAGATTCTGAAGCGTCCTGATGAATTTAGAATTTAGCCACCATACCTGGCTTATTGTGCTAGTTTTTGCATTAACTTCTTTAGCCCACCTGGAATTAGTTTTTCAGTATGGTGTGATGTAGGAGATAAGATTTAAATCTTAAAATAATCTGGGTTAAGATTATTTTATTTGATCCAAATTTTAATCAAGCTGGTGGGGGATGGAACAGAGGTGCAGCCAGCAAGGCACACACAGCGTGAGATGACTTACTTGGACTGAGGCTGAGGATACAGCTGCAAGGAGAACATGGCTACAAGAGCTAAGCACTGTTTTACCATCCTAAAGACAATGCTGTGGTCCCTTGAGGGAATCAGTGATGATCATGAAACAGAAGCAGAAACTCAGTCTCACATAGTTTATTTTTTTGTTTGTTTGTTTTAAATTTATTTATTTATTTAAATGCATTTCAAGTCATATTACATATATAGAGCTCAATTTTCCATCTCTCTGATTGCAAACAAGATAGAGTCACACCATTCTGTCTTCATACATGCACCTAGGGTAGTGATGTCCATCTCATTCCACCATTTTTGATACTCTCATTTTCCCTTCCATCCGCCACCCCCCCAACCCATCCAAAGTTCCTCCATTTCTCCCATGCTCCCCCCTACCCCCCTTATGTATCAACATCCACTAATCAGAGAGAACATTTGGCCTTTGGTTTTTTGGGATTGGCTTACTTGACTTAGCATGATATTCTCCAACTCCATCCATTTACCTGCAAATACCATAATTTTATTCTCTTTTATTGCCGAGTAATATTCCATTGTGTATATATACCACAGTTTCTTTATCCATTCATCTATTGAAGGGCATCTAGGTTGGTTCCACAGGTTAGCAATTGTGAATTGTGCTGCTGTAAACATTGAAGTGGCTGCGTAATGTAGGTGCACTATAATCACATGAACAGGGATGCCGGGGACAATTTTGGTAACAAAGTTATAAAAATAAAACAAATCCTAATCTAAACATATGGGCAGAGTCACAGACGTGGAGTGTTTTCCTGTTGTAATCAAATTCACTTTACAACGATCAAGCAATTAAGCAAACCCACAAAGAGATACAGCTCCACACTGACAACACCAAGTGTTGGTGCGGAGGCAGAGTAAGTGGGACTCTCTAGCTTAGTGGGAGGAATGTCAACTGACACTCCCTTTGGGAGCCATTTGGTTGTACCTACCAAAGGTGAACGTATGTTTACCTATGACACAGTGACATCAGTCCTAGATATATACCTAAGGGAAATGAAAATGTACATATACAAACTTGTACAAGAATATTCATAAGTCTTATTCAAAATAGCCAAAATCTGTCAATAGTGAAATGAATAATAATTGAGCTTTACCTCTCAAATGCCATGAAAAAGAATAAATTATGGGTACCTGAAGTAATATGAATTTTACAATATTTTTAAAAGATACAAATAGTACATATTTTATTATTACTTTGATATTAAGTTGGAAAACAAATTAGTCTGTGTTGATAAAGGCTAGTGGTGACATTTGGGCAAGTAATGACTGGGAGCCGCCTTTGGGAGATCTTTGGGATATTAGTAATCTAGTTTGGTTTAAATGAGTAGCAAGTATATTTCATCCATCTCTATAACATTTAGCATTTATGTACTTTATAAGCCAGAAGCAGTGGTGCACACCTGTAATTCCAGTGGCTCCGAGGCTGAGGCAGAAGGATCACAAGTTCAAAGCCAGCCTCAGCAAAAACGAAGCATTAATCAACTCAGTGAGACCCTGTGTCTACATAAAATACAAATAGGGCTGGGAATGTGGTTCAGTGGTCGATTGCCCCTGGATCCAATCCCTGGGGCAAATATTTATGTACTTCATAAGTACTTTACTTCAATAAAGTATCTAACCATAAAATAAGGATAAGATGCCTCATTTAAAATGATTGGGATGAATACCTGAATGCAGTGGGTTCAGGGGAGAATAGGAAACAGTGAATGTTATCTAGGTCTTAACACTGGTTGGGTTCCAAGCTCCCTCATGATCTTGCCCCACTTAATCTAGGCAGAGAAGTGTCCTGTTATACACAGGGGATACATTCTGACATCCCTGGTGGATGCCTAAAACCACAAATAATACCAAACTCTATTATATACTGTGTTTTTCATATACACGCATACCTGCGATAAAGTTTAATTTATGAATTAAGTACAGTAAACGATTAACAACAATGATAATAAAACAGAATAGTTATAACTATTTACTATAATAAAATTACAAGCATCACTGTTCTTGTGGCTTGGAGCCATTGTTAAGTATAATAAGGGTTATCTGAATACAAGTGTTATGAAGCCCCAACAGTAAGTCTGATAACTAACATGGCTACTGAGTAACTAATGGGTGGGTAGCATATTCAGCATGGATGTGTTGGACAAAACAATGATTCACATCCTGAGTGGGACAGAATGGGTTGGTGTGAAATTTCATCATACTACTCAAAAATGGAATACAATTTAAAACTTGTGAAGAGTTTGTTTCTGGACTTTTCAAATGGGTTGATCATGGGTGACTGAAACCTCAGAAGTTGAAGCTACTGTATTCTTGTCTCCTATGATTCTAAAATACCTACCTTTTCCTTCTCTGAAGCCCTAAGGCCTCCTTGACCATTACTCTGCATCAATAATTTGAATAGTATATCATCTAAATGAGAAAAAAATTTTCATCAAGGCACTCGGTAAGCAGAGAGAGATGTCTAGCAAAGTGCTCCATTGCAGTCCGAAAGATCTAGTTTAGAATGACCTAGAGCAAGGTTCTCAAATACTAATGAGCTTTAGAATTATTACCCCAAAAAAGCTTAGTAAAAATGCAGAAATCTGAGCCTCGCTGCCCAGAGACTTAAATCCATAGATCTGGGTGGGTAGAGAGGAATGTGTGTTACAGTTAAGTACCACAGGTGATTCTGATGTTGCTCATCTACAAACATTCTGTTAAGAGATACTGATGTACCATGTGCCAGCAGACAGGGAATGGAGAAGAGAGGCACACTTCACTGTTGGCTGAGCAAATATAATGCAGAACAATTTTGTCTCTATTTCTATTTCTACTCCTTCCTGAGGCCTTCAACCCCCTTTTTGTTTTTTTTAAAAATATTTTTCAGTTGTTGATTGATCTTTATTTTATTCATTTGTTATTTATATGTGGTGCTGAGGATCAAACCCAGTGCCTCACGCGCGCTAGGCAAGCACTCTACCACTGAGCCCCAGCCCCTCAACCCCCTTTTTGTAGACAAGATCTCTGAGTTCTGGAATATGTTCATTTTTTTTTCTTACCATCAAAGTTCTAAATGCTGTAGAATTATAAGAAACAAAGTTTTGCTGATATATCTTCTTTCTTTTCCTTTTTCTCTAATTCTTCTTTCCCCAATCCCCTTCCCTTCTTTCTGTTTTCCTATTCCTCTCTCTCTCCTCTTCTTTTCTCTTTCTTCTCTTATATTTTCCACATTTTGTCCTACTATGTCTTCCTTTTTTCCTTCCCCTTCTCCCTCCCTCCCTCATTTCCTCTCCCCCTTCACCTTTCAGATAGAAAAAAGGAAATTCAACCAGAACTCAAACTCTACATACTGTGTCTTCATGGTCAACAAGCCCTACGCCATCACCTGCTCTGTGGTGGCCTTCTACATCCCATTTCTCCTCATGGTGCTGGCCTATTATCGCATCTATGTCACCGCTAAGGAGCATGCCCACCAGATCCAGATGTTGCAGCGGGCAGGAGCCCCCTCAGAAGGCAGGCCCCAATCAGCAGACCAGCACAGCACTCATCGCATGAGAACAGAGACCAAAGCGGCCAAGACCCTGTGCATCATCATGGGCTGCTTCTGCCTCTGCTGGGCTCCATTCTTTGTCACCAATATTGTGGATCCTTTCATAGACTACACTGTGCCCGGGCAGGTGTGGACTGCTTTCCTCTGGCTCGGCTATATCAATTCTGGGCTGAACCCCTTCCTTTACGCCTTCTTGAACAAGTCTTTCAGACGTGCCTTCCTCATCATCCTCTGTTGTGACGATGAACGCTACAGAAGACCTTCCATTCTAGGCCAGACTGTCCCCTGTTCAACCACAACCATTAACGGATCCACACATGTACTGAGGTGAGTGTTTAGGGAGCTGGTCCATTGGGTTGATTTGCTATATTCAGGGGTAACGCTCCAGTATTCTATTTCCAGAGGGTTTATTTCTGAAAACCTGCACAGGGACTGCAAAGATTACAGAAGACTGTATCATCTGATCATGAAATAAAGTAGTGGGAAAGGACTCTGGCTCTGCTGGAAGGAGAACTGACCCACATTCTAATCCAGTCTCCTAATTCTGTGACCTTACAAAGGTCATTTAACAATCCCGAGCCTAATTTTTTTTTGAGATTATAATTGCTACATCTAAATCACAGGATTTTTGTGAGGATCAAATTAGCTAACATGTGGTGCACATAGCATAGATCCTGACCCCTGCTAAGCACTAAGTAAAGGTTATCTGCTACTCTTTAAAGGTAGTATCTTAGATGAGTAGTCAAAAGCATGGACTTAAAGCAGACTAGTCTTTGTATCCTGATTCTCAGTGTCCCTACTAACCTTCTGAATAATCTTTCTTGCATTTGCTTTCCTCAAGTATAGAAATAACAATAATGATATTGTCATTCTCATTAGATTTTTGTGACAATTAGAAATAATATATTTATAGGGCCTGACACAGAGTAAGTGCTCATAATATTACTAATAATCTTATTAATATAAATAGAACTGTTAGTAATCTCATGGTGCCTGATAGCCTAAGATAGCCATCAAGTAATGTGATCAACTAAAATAAACAGAATGATAAATATAAAATAGTAATGCCATATGACAGATGATGTAATGGAGGAATGTACTACTTCAAAGGAGGATGTGAGTAGGAAGAAAGCTGATTTGTCTGAAGGAATTCAGAAAAGTCTTCACAGAAAGGCATTTTGTAAGAATTTGAGACACGAAGGGGATATCAGGGAAGCCATTCCAAACAGATAGAGGAGCAGGAAGAAGGAAATGGAATATAAAAGATCATGGACAAGTCAAGTGACCTCCCCAACATCACACAGGTTGGTGGAGGTGGAAGTTACTTTGGAGTTGAATATTCAGCATCTACTCCCTGAGAACTTGCTGGTAACCCTGTGGTAGAATCTTTCTCAACTGTGAAAAGCCATATGCAATAAGGATGTTCATTCTATAGCAAAGTGAGTTATCTGATGTTTTTTTCTTCACCCTGAGAGACATCGGAATTCCTGAAGAGCAACTCCTTCATTGACACAAACATTTAGTTTTTCTGATGATGACGGTATTCAGCTGTGCTGGCAGCTGAAACTTGGGAATTTTTGTTTGCATGTGTGAGAACAGAAGAAGAGAAAACAGAACTGCTGTGAAATATAAACGCAGTGTCTTGGAGACTGCTCAGAAGCATGAATTCAATTTTCAGCTACCAGTGTGGGCAGACTTGGAGCTAAAGCTTTAGCATGGTGTTGAGGTCCCAGCTGGTGAAAGGGCCCCAAAGGATCCTCTGAGAGTTTGACCGTCTCTCCTAATTATTATGCCTTAGTGAGTGTCAGAGAAGGAATCTAACTACAGAGTGTATATCAGAATTTCTGTGTGGGTGCCAGAGAGTTTTTAGCTATTTAAGCTAGCAGTTACCTAAGTACAGGCTGTTGGTGAGTTACAAACAGCATATGTTTCAGCAATACATTTTCTAAGTCAGTTGTTTACAAGTTGGTGGCTTTTTCCCACAGACATCAACACAGAAAGAATTTGGAAGTTTCTAAGGCAGCTCAAGAAAGCCCATTTTACTAACACTGTACTATTTTTTCCTGATTCTTTCTTAATGAGTGTGTCTCATCAAGCAGAGATGGAGGTTTAGCGATAGCTTACAGATGTGTCCTCTATACTTATTTCTTGCACCTCCGTCATGAGATCATGAAAGTACAGGAAGCTGGTTGGAGGTATTTTTCTGTATTTCTTCTCTGTATATAGAGAAGAAAAAATACTATTTCCAAACTGAATCCACTGCAGGGTAAGTCTTATAGGGACGGGAGTTTTGCCTATTTTATTCACAGATATAAGCAAAATTGTTAACATTGTTAGGGTATCGGCCAGCCAGACACGGACACCTCGTGCAGCCAGGAAATCCTTTATTCAGGGGAGTGGGCGCCGGGCGAAGGAAAGAGGAAAGAAAGGGGACGCGTGGGAGGCATTTTATAGAGCCCATTACAAAACCACGTGGTGAGCCAGGGATTGGTCACTTTAAAATCCGCGGGACAGATAAGCAGTCGTGGTCTTCTTTTGATGTGCTAACCTGAGCAGTTAGGCTTTGTTTCCCAGGTGGAAGATTCCGGAGAGGAACCCCCTGGGGTAGGAACTGCCTTGGGCTTTTAGAGAGGGGATGTGAAAATTAGAAAGGGGCTGTTTTTTACCTTACAAACATGTTACCTGACATACACATAGGAACTTAAACTCTTGATGAATAAATCATAAATTAGCTCTCCAGACCAATTGTTTTAACATAATGCAACTTAAGAGAATTTTGCAGTTTTGTTAAAAAAATTCCACAAGTAGATCATCAACAAATTCAGATGAATTCAGAAAATATAAAGCCAAAACAACAAAAAGTAAAACCAGTTTTTATCCTGCTAATCCTATGCCTATCCCCAGAGACAACAGTTAACATTAATCTAGAGATCTTTTAAATGTATTTATAAATATTCATAAAAATCTATAAAATCATAGCTTTTTCTCCCATTATTTTATATAAATGGTACCATTGGATATGTACTTCTTTATATCTTGCTTTTTGTTCTTTAACAGCACAGTTTGAAGAAAATTCTACTGGAGAACATATAAATATAACTCATTCTTTTTTAACTGTTCCATAATCTTCTGCACTTAAAATACATATTAAATGTATTTTTAATTATTTAATTATTTTTCATTAGTGGGCATGTAGGTGTTTCGAATTTTTTGCTATTACTAACTGTACTATTTTTAAAACCCTGAACACATTTCTTTGTGCATGTGCCGGTATTTATTTCTGAGAGCTACCAAAAGTGAAAATGCTGGATTAACTTTTGTGCACATTTAGGATTGACCTCCAAGAACACAGTAGCAATTTTATGTTTTCATTAACAGAGTATGAAACAGAGTTCTTTAGTCTTTTCCCTCACCAGTATTGGTTATTATCAATCTTTACTCATTTTGTTAATTAAAAAGACACATTTAATTTGCACTTCCCAGATGACTTGTCAGGTTGAAACTATTTTAAATTAATTCTTGACACTTCATATTTGACCTTCATGAACTATATCTTTCCATGTTTCACTCTTTTGGTAACAACTTTGTTGTAGTTTTCTTATCAATTTTTGGTGTTCATTATCATATTCTGGATATTAATCCTTTAGTATCTGATATACATCTCCTCATCTTCTGCTTGGTTTTTAACTTTGGATAACTTTTTTCTATAGAAATTTCTAATTTTGAAAACAGTGTTCTTATTTGACCTCCTATAGTCAGACAGCTTGTTTCTTGAAACTCTTTCCACAGTTCTTTTTTCCTAAACATTGCAGTTCCCTGGTTTTCCTCCTAACTCCGAGCAACCTTTTCTCAGACCCTCTTAGGAGTCTTCTTTGTCTCACAGTTGGAGCTGTTCATGGCCTGGTTCTTACTCCTCTTCTCAACCACACTCTTCCTCTGTGTGACTGTACCACCCATGACTTTAATTACCATCTTTATGCTCTCAGTTCTCTCTTTGATTATTATCTCTAGTGTGTAGCTCTCCTCTGGGCTCTAGATCAGAAGATCTAATTTGCTTCCTAGACATATACACCATGTAGGTGTCTCTTAGGAATCTCAAATATAATGCAAGCAAACAGAATTCTTAGTTCTATACTCTTTCCTCATCTAGCCATGAATTTCCTGAGTCTTCCCTACCTCCATAAGTAGATTCAACTTCTACTATTACTCACATTTCTGAATCATTTCTTTAGACGGCTGATTTATATATTTAAAAAAGAAAAACTGGGCTGGGGCTGTAGCTCAGTGGTAGAGTGCTTGCCTCGCATGTGTGAGTAACTGGGTTTGATCCTCAGCACCACATAAAAATAAATAAAGATAGTGCATCCATCTACAACTAAAAAAAAAATTTTAAAAAAAGAAAAACTAACCAAAGTATGATCAGGAGGCTACTTTCATTAGAATCACCTAGTATCTTGGTAAAAACACAGATTCCTGAGACCCATTCGCTGAATCAGGATCAGGCTAGTAAAATAACATTTTAAAGAAGATGAATCTCATGCATATTAAACTTTAAGAACCACAGTTGCAGATTTTCACAGACCAGAATGACCAGTCAGAGATTCAGGTTATGGCACATATTATAGCTTGTTGAGTTCTTATAATGTCTCTTAAAGGGTAACAATTGGATCCGAGGTTAACTAGTAAAATGTGATAGAAAATTCCATTTGAAAGCTTGCCTCAGTTCAACCATGCCCAGTTTAAGCCAAATGATTCTTCTCAGTTGGGAGACAGTTTGACCGTG
Source organism: Geosciurus inauris (assembly GCA_004024805.1). Classification (NCBI taxonomy): domain Eukaryota; kingdom Metazoa; phylum Chordata; class Mammalia; order Rodentia; family Sciuridae; genus Geosciurus; species Geosciurus inauris. The sequence continues at coordinate 164,652 of PVHX01000025.1, forward strand.
TAGACATGCCTTTTGACCATGACTAGGTGACAGGTGGTAGGTACTGACTTGATTTGGGGTTCTTTGGGACTTTGATTTGAGGATTCTTTGCTGAATTAATGCTAAGGACCTTGCTAGTCTTGTTCACTGCTGTTTTCTCAGAGTCTGGTTAAGCATGCTTGGAACATGGCAGTCCTTGGCAAGGGGCTGAAGGAATGCTTCTTTACTGGCCTTGGTTCTCTGTTTAACCATCTCTATGATGCTTAGTTCAGATAATGCAAGGCAGAACAGGGACTCAAGGTGCTATTACTTTAGAAAGAGATTCTCTGTGTGAAATCTGCTAAGGATTCTAGTTTTGGTTTTGTGGATAAATAATCCCTGACTTCCTATCTCACTATCTCTTTGTGAAAATCTTACGAAATAGTGGATGTGAAACCATTTTGCTAACCGCATAGTTCTACCCATATGGGAGAGATAATTATAAGAACAGACTACTGATAAATTATGCAATACAGAGCCTGCATACAGAGTTTGGCTGTGGAGATGGGTTTCTCTTCTCTCCTGCCAGACTTTGATCTCTTTCCTGGTTTCCAAGTTCAAATCTCACTCGAACTTAAGACTTGGCCAATTTTTAAGAAAGTGAAAACTTCTGGAAGTACTTTCCAAAGAACTCATTGCTCATCTAACTTGCTTCTTGGTGATCATCCTCCCTTATCCTCCTATAAGCCCCGTGATAGGCAAATTTTCCATTGACTTAAAGATATCTAGAGATGTTATCGTTTGGATGTAAGGTCTCCCCCAAAAGCTCATATGTGAGACAATGCAAGAAGGTTTAGTGGTGATTGAGTTAGGAGAGCTTTAACTTAATCAATGAATTAATCCTATGATGGGGATTAACTGGGTAGTAACTTTGGGCAGGTAGGGTGTGGCCAGAGAAAGTAGGTTCCTGGGTGTGTGCTTTTGTCTTTTTTGAGTAGAGCCTCTCTCTCCTTCCTGGGCTCCATAACCTGAGCCAATTGCGCCCCTCAAACCCGTCTGCAATGATGTCCTGTCTCATTTCAGGCCCAGAGGAATGGAGTTGGCCATCTGTGTACTGAGAAGTCGAAAACTACAAGCCCCTCAATAAACTTTTTCCCCTTTAATTGTTCTTGTCAGGTCTTTTGGTTACAGCAGCAAAAAAAAAAAAAAAAAGACTAAAACAGCTGTGTAGTCCAATAGGATAACCACTACCCACATGTGGCTATTTGAATTTTAATGTAAGTTAAAAGAAATAAAACTATAAATTCAATTACTTGATCGTCCCAGTCACATTCCAAGTGCTAGTTAGCCTCATGTGGTAAATTGGCTCCTGGATTAGACAATGAAAATGTAGAACATTTCTAATGACAGAAAGTTCTTTTGACAAAAGAGCTCTAGAAATATATTCTCTCTGGAAGGAGGCAATGTGACTTACTTTCAGATTTTCTAACACTTCTTATCCATCAAGGCCCAATAATAAATAAACCAATTCTAGTGGATGTACTATATAAAGCTTTGACATTTCCATGCACAAGATCAGTATATTTTGATTTATGTATGGACTCAACAGAAAAGGAAACTATTAGGATAGATAAAAGGTAAAAATGAGAAGAGACAAAGAGAATGAGCTCCTCTCCCAAATAAAGAAAAAAATTTAATTCTGGGTTATTGCCCTTTGTTGTTTCCTTTATAAGCAGCAGTTATCAGGATTTATAATTGTATTTGTATTAAATTATTGTCTGTCTCCCCAGGCTGTCTGTACATGAGGGCAGTGACATGTCTCTTTCACTCCCTAGTTTCCCAGAGTGTAGACATTCCTCAGTTAATAAATTTGTTGAATGAATGGATGAATAGCTTATTGTTTACCTGAACTGTATGCTGGAAGAAGTTTTCCATTATTGGGTTTGAGAGGTAGCTCAGTGGTAGAGCACTTGCTTAGCTTGTGCAAAGCCCAGCATTCCATCCCTAGCACCACAAAAAAAGTGTTGTTGTTGTTATTGTTCTTATAGTACTGGAGATTGAACCCCGGGGCATTTTGGCATTTTACCACTGAGCTACATCCCCATTCACTCCCTCTTTTGTTTGAAATAGGATCTTGCTAAGTTACTGAAGGTTTTGCTAAGTTACTGAGGCTGACCTTGAACTTGTGATCCTCCTGCCTCAAACTCCAGAGTCACTGGGATTACAGGGATGTGGCACTGTGCCCAGATACATATGTATTAATTTAACAGCTAAAATGTTAGTTTTTCACGGTGAAAATACTTGTCAACTTTTAACATCAACACACCCAACACTTCTTTTAAATAAAGGTTTTTATACTGAATTGGAAGATTTTACCCACAGATAAAGAAATAATTTAGGTTTGATTTACTTTGCATCCTTAGAGGTTTCTGCTAATGTTGGAAAGGACTTTGACATTTAAAAAACATTTCTTATGGCCTTCAACTTGAACTTTGAAGGTTACAATTGGATTCAACATTTACCTCATTGTTTTGAGTCAAAGCAGACTTAATCTAGGTGAATCAAAGACAGATGAGGATGACATTGTCTTACCTCCCCTAAACCCCTCAGGTTGGCTACATAATTTGCAGGCCCCTAGCAAAATGAAAACATGAACTGCTAGTTCAAAAGACCAGAGAAAAGTTCCCTTAAGTACTAAAAGTGTAAAACCTCCATTTATCCACTGTCTCTCTCTCCTTGGTGGTTTTTATTTCTATTTACCCTTGTTTAGAAGAAAAAAAATAGTCATTAACATAACACTTAAAATTTTATCTTTATATCATGCACTGTTTTAAATGCAAATACAGAACCATTTAATGCATATGCAGGATTATAAAAATCACACAAATCGTATTTTCTGATGTTATATATACTTACATATTTTTTTTTACCAGAACAGAGTACAAAACTAACTCATCTGTTTTTATTTCACTTTTTATATATACATATTACATTGACTTTCACAAGTTCAAATATAAAGTTATTGAGAATTTCAAGATAGTGACAGCACAGCATTAAACCCAGCACTGGATCCCTACATGACTACACTGGTCACACACCCAAACTGTCCCTGTCCCCAGTCTTGCGCCAATTCCAACATGAAATAACTTCTCAGAAAACATGATCCTGAGATCACACCAAGAAAACAATGAGAATAACAACTTTGAAAGACTCCACTTGCTTCCCTGAATACTCAGAATTAAGAAAGTGAGTACCATTTTTTGGAATGTACCTACCCCTAAGGAATTTGTTAATCAGATGGCCTAAATGGACCTCCAGGATAAACACTTTCAGGCTGAAGTGCTGAGGCTGAAATATGTCTCTCCCATTGAGATGTTGGTGAAGGAAAAACTCCTGTCTTTGACAGTGGCTGCTGGTGCTGGAATTTGGCATACTTGGCTTCAGTCCTGTCTGTTATCTACCAGTTAGTATCAGTATGACTTGGAGCATGTGACCAAATATTCTGAGTTTGTTTCCTCATCTGTAAAATAGAGAGAATATTAGAACTCATCTTATAGGGCTTTTGTTAAGTTTAGCTATGAGGAGATGTGTGCAGGGCTAAGCCTAGCCTCTGTTGCACAGAAAGTACTCAATGAATGGAAACTGTTATAATTATTGTCATTGTATATATAACATCCTTCACATCTGGATAAAACAGCCTTCTCCAGTTCTACAGCTATTTTCTTAGCTTCCGGCTAAGTATCTCCTAAGAAATGAGTCACTAAAAATCCCTATGTTCTAAATGTTGCTCTTTAAAGAAGGAATGCAGAGCTCCCTCTGCTAAAAGAAAAGCCAGAAATTAATTAAATTAATCACACTGTTTATAAATAATTATTTAAGCAATATGAGGCAAGACTTGTTTCCTGGGTACATCATGCCCTGTGCTGAACAGTTGGACTGTGATTTTGAATAAGCCTTCTGGCTTCTGGATTACCTGTAGGCATTTCTTTGACCAACATAAAAGATACTAACCATATCACAAAAGCTGAGTACATTGTGTGTATTTGTTTTCCCTCTTTTTCTCTGTAGGTATACCTCCCCTCAGGGTGCTAGAGTTCGATGTACCAGCCCTCTGAGGTTGGTGCCCATGGAGAAGAGGGATTGTGCATGTTTGTCTTGTGCAGGGCAAGCCCCCAAATAATGCCTAGATCTTGAAATGCCCAAAATGGTATATCTGATGTCAAGAATGGAGGCAGTGTGGTACGGTGCCCTGGCCCTCCATCCTGCCTGCATGTTAGAGTTAACTGGGAGCTCTTAAATAATACCTGGGCTTCATGCATAGAGGTGCTATTTTATTTGGTCTAGTTGGGAACCAGAAACGTGTAGATTTTAAGAGGTCTGTTGGGCAGCAGGGTTGAGAATCACCAGTATACTGGAAAGAGCAGGAGTCTTGTCTTTTAATCCCTATTGATCACCAATCAGACCTCATCCTCAGCAGTAATAAAATGAGGAAATTGAATTAGATGATTATCTAAGTGTAGGCCTAAATTCATATCTTAGACTACTGAGATTGTATGAGTGAAAGCCATAGGTTCTCAACTGCTGTAATTTTGCTTATCAGGGACCATTTGGCAATATCTAGAGGCATTTTTGGTTGTCACAACTGGCAAGTTACTGGCATTCATTGATAGGAGGCCAGGTATACTGCTAAAAATCTGATAGTACATGGGATAGCTCTCCACAACAAGAAATCGCCTGACCCCAATTTTCAAGACTGTGTCAAAGTTAAAATAAAAATCCTAATTTTAACTAGTCACCTGGGTTTTACAACAGAGAACTTCCTTGTCATTGCCAGGGGACAGTAGGAGAGTCTTTCAACAATGCTAGGAGGCACAACCTCTGCACCATTTGGCCCTTACCATTTTTAAGACAGGACAAGCCCCATAGAAAGTGATCAGTGCTGTCCCTGGGAGGAAGGGTACTGAACTTCCATGGTTGGAGGATTGGCAGTAACCTTGCAGATAAGCCTTTCCACCAGGCAGGCTCTATGCGCTTGTTCTCTTACAGCATGTACTTGGCAAGGACACAGCCCTCCCAATTTAGTCAGAGCAGCTGTTCAGGAAGGAATCGCCTCCAAAGCACACTGAGAGACCCACTGGAAAACCATACCCTCATGGAAATGCGTGTTTGCTCCATAGTGAAATGATGTAGGTCCCGGGCCTATAAAGTGGTAGGAGCTTATCTTATAAAGGGAATTGACAAATGGGAGTATTCTCAAAAGAGGGTAAATACCATGATTTTTTTTTCTGCACAGTTCATGATATATGAAGAACAGTGGAGGAAATGAGGGATGCTAGGCTTACAGAAAAGAAAACTCAGATCATAAGCATTGTTTTATGTATCTAAAGGGCTGCTGTGGGAAAAAGACATTTGATTTGTTCTTCATGGTTTGAAGTGATAGAAGTAGGATGCAAAGGATTAGGGTTATAAGAATACACATTTCAGTCCAAAGTGGAATGGATTGCCTTACCGAGGGAGTTCCTAGTAAAGTGGGAAGAGAAAATTGGATGACCACTTGAAAGTGTTGACTGCCTGTCAGCCCACAGTCAGCACTTTCTGAGGAAGGGGTACAATATTGAATGAGATGTTCTTAGATCTGCCTTGTAATTCTGTGAGTTTCAGAATCACAGGCATCTTCTCACAATGCAGCTAAAATACAGGAAAGAACAAAATCTACTTCAGCCTTCTCATTTGGTTGAAGCTGGAGAACATCTGCAAAGATTACCTGTGAGTTAAGATGTGGTAAGTGATACTGGAAATGTCAGGACTCATTCTGTCTTCCTTTGATGATTCTTCTAGCAATCTGTGTCGGGTAGAATATTTAGACATTTCTAAGGGAGACATTCATCCCAAGCTGTCTAGATGCTCAGTAGTATAGAAGTGATTTGATGCCTGAAAATTGCACTTAGGGAAGATATTAGTCCTATCCATGGGTCAAGATAACTTTCCATTGTTTGAAGCTTGAATAGAAATGGAATTTCTGTTTAAAGATTTGCAAGGAGATAGAGTTGGGATTAAGAGGACCTCCCCTCAGTCTGCCTTTTATATTGTTCCTTTTTTCATATAGAGACAGTTAGGACCAGGACTTCAGCCTTTGAAAAGAACAAGGCAGCATCCTACCCTGGGAGGAACCTGGTTACCACTGAAGAAGTTTAGTGTTAGGGGAAAAGCACCAGAGGGTTGGTATTTGATAAATCCTTTTGCTTCTTGTCCTGCTTCTTTGAAGCTATGTGATTCTGCGTCTAACTAATCTCTCAGTACCTCAGTTTCTTTCTGAGCAAAATAAGGGCAAAGTTGGTTCTGGCCTCATAAAACTGTTGTGAGACTTGTATGGATACTGTACACACAGAGCCGGGAGCACAGCAAGTTATTGATAAGATGTATTCTCATTATCATCATCATCATCCTCTTGTGAGGCAAAAAAGGCAGGAACAAGTCTTCTATTTCTGAAACACTGGTTCACTCTCAGAACAGGGTCTGAAAGAAATGGCGTGTTGTCAAAAATAACCATACAGTCTTTCTGAAAAGGAACATGATGATTCCTGGGCACTGAGCTCCTGAAGAGGAGCAAGCATGCTTCAGCTGCAAGTCTGGTGAGCCGAGGGTCAGAGGAGATGCTTCCCTGCTGTCTTTTTTTTTTTTTTAAATATCTTTTTAGTTGTCAATGGACCTTTATTTTATTTTTTTATATGCGGTACTGAGAATCGAACCCAGTGCCTCACACACGCTAGGTGAGCACTCTACCACTGAGCCACAACCTCAGCCCTTCCCTGCTCTCTTATTGGGAATGCTGCAATGTCTTGGAGCCTGGAGCAGGAGCCTCGTTGGATGGCCTCTGCTTATAGAAACAGACTGAGCACACTCCACGTTATATTCAACCGAAGCACCAAGAATCTACTTTTCACACAATTATTTCTGAATTGCCGTTTCTCTTTTCCATGCCTATTTCAGGTTATTTTTAACAAGATTCTTAGAAACATTTCACAGTTAGAATTGCTCTTGGACAGTTTTTTATTCTCTGAGAAATGAGTGAATCCTTGTTTTGATAAACCTGACAAACAAATATATTTGATGTCTGCTCATGTTCCTTTTATGAGCAGACTCTCCTTTTCTTTGCTGGCTGCTACAATTTTATTTTTTCCCTCTGTAAAACAGCATTGCTATCTTTGAGTTTCTGAATTTGGGGAAAGGAGTATATGGATCTTCGTGTGTGTGTATGCATACAGATACATGCATAGACATGTATGTGTAAGCACAAGCACACATACACACATACATACACACTCAAATATGCATACATATATATATATGGACTGGCATATGTAATAGCTAGTTACTTAGGTATTATTATCTCCATTTCACTTATGGGGAAACTGAGATTCAAAGAGATTAAATAACTTGGCCAAGGTCCCATAACTGGTGAGTGGGTAGGATTCTAACACATGTCCATCTGATTTCAAAGCCCTTATTAATAGTCATTATGTTCCTTCATAGTTAACTCAAAACTCCTGCAAGAATGCAGAACTGTTGATTCCGAGTTATGAAAACAGCTTCAAAATGATCTGGTCAAATATTCCAGCTGTGTTAGTCAGCTCTCCATCATAAATACTGACATAATTAACATACAAAGAGAAAAGTTTTGTTTCAGCTCACAGTGTCGGAGGTTCCAGTCCATGATTGGTTGTTCTCATTCCTTTGGGCCTATAGCAAGGCAGCGCATTGTGGTTGGAGCAAGTAGCAGAACAAAACTGTTCACCTCATTAGCCGGGAAGCAAGAGGGAAAGAGAAAAAGAGCAGGGTCCCACAGTCCCCTTTGAGGACATGCCCCTAATGACCTAAGGACCTCCCACGAGACCCTGCTTCCTAAACATTCCACCACTTTCCAATAGTGCCACTCTGGGGAACACGCTTTTAACATGTGAACCTTGGGGAACATTCAATATCCAAACTATAACACCAACCAATAAAGCGATCTCTTCTACAACTCTTCTGCTAGGTAGTTGTATATTTCTACTCTCAATAGGGATAGCTTGTTATTATTCAAGGAATTGTATTGTTTGACCAATTGTGGTTGTTACAAGTTTTGATCAAATCTTATTTCCCTGTATCTTAGTATCATAATGATTAGAATCTTCTAGGTGGAAATGGTAACAGAGTTCAAGCAATTCAGTGGTTTTAAAACTTTTCTTTCAGGTATAGTAACCTTCTTTTTAAATGGAATCTTATTTGTAAGTATGAACAATCAAAAAAGAACTGTTTTTATCAAAATAGGTATTGGTATGAAGTTGTATATGCATATAGTTATGACCATTACCCCTCCCTGCAATGTCTACAGTGGAAATTTCAGGAGATGATTTGATTAAGTCTTGCCAAAAACAAAAAAAAACAAAAGAAACTGAAATAAATTGCTGAACCCAATAGTTTATAAACAAAAATTTGAGCCTCAAAGGACATAAGTTTACTTACGGTAATACAGCAGAAGAACCAGAACCCAGGTCTCAGAACTCCTAGTCCTGCTTCTCACCTACTCATTAATTCATCAATTCATACATTGTCTTATTATTAAATGCCTGAACAGGGTTCAGGCATTGTGCTAGGTGGTTGGGATATAGCAGAGATGCATGTAGGCACGATCCCTGCTGTTTAGGAGCTCACAGCCAAGCTTTTACCTTCCCACTTCTTTTTCATGGTCCAAGCCTTGCCCTTGGAATAAAAAAACATATGCACTAGCGCGCACACACACACACATACACACAATTAATCAGACCATTCTGGGCAACCTTCACATTCAGTCCAGTTCTTTATGATTTTCCAAAACTGTGTGCTCTGTTGAACACAGGCTATTCATGTATTTGGGGAATTTTAGAGAGCTCTTTCCTTGATGGGGTTGCAGATTATAATGTATTTTTTTTCTGACTCTGTTTTTCTTTGGGGACAGTGCCGGATATGAACATGGAGAGAAAAGCTGTTTTGCATGCTACCACTTAGGAGGATGGAAAGGCCATTCACACATGTGGGATTTAGACAGCAAATGCCAGCTAGGTTGGGTTGTATTAGAATAACCTTGAGCTGTATATTGTGACTTACAGTGGGCCAGTAGTGAAAGGCATACAAAACCCTTTTTGGCCTGAAAAAAGTCTCGTTTTCCAGCTCATTTCCCTCAGTTTTCCTTTCTGTCGCCCTGCTGCCCTCACCTAACTCTTTTTTTTTTTTTTAATTTTTTTTTAGTTGTAGATGGACACGATATCTGTATTTTATTTATTTTTACGTGGTGCTGAGGATCGAACCCAGTGCCTCACACACACGAGGCAGGCGCTCTACCACTGAGCCACAATCCCAGCCCCCTCACCTAACTATTTATGCAATAAACATACAAGATTGTTCAGCTTTCCCCCAAATAAATAGAGAATTCTCCTGTTGCTGAACCATTCTGACTGCCTCAAATGCTCAGTCTTCCTTTCCTGCCTGGCACAAGTCTAATATTTCCTCCAGGCACAGTTCCAGTGTGATCTCTCTGAACTTTCCTGATCCCAGTCCCCTCGATCTCTGAGCAATAATTCATTGCTTCTTCTTCCGGGCTTTTGCCACCTGCTTCTCCTTTTTTAAAAAGCTCAGCTCATCCCATGACACTTTCAAGTATTTTTTATGCACCTGACAGACCCTCATTTATTTGGAAAGCTGCTTAAGAGCAGTGTCCAGGGGTAGAGGATGCCTATCTGGGATGGTGCTCGTTTAAAGATGCTGGTCCAGTGATGCTGAGTTCAGATCCCAGCTCCACTGCCCCCTAGATTTCTACCTGGGCAAGTTAGTTGGCCTTGTTCTACTCAACAAGAGCTGCAAATAATAAAACTTATGTGACAAGAATATTATGAAGCTTTTATGAGGGAATCTATAGATCTTATATAGCAATCTACATCACTCAGTAAATATTGGCTGTTTTTACTGTCAATCATAGCTTAAAGACATTTTCTTCTAAATATTTTTAGATTCTCTCATGTCGAAATGATTTAGGAAAAAGGAGACACACACGGTTTGACCCACACAAAGACAAAGTTCTTATCTATTTATTTTTTATTTAGGAACTGTGATTGACAATGGGGAAAAAATTCAGAAGGAGATTGGCTTCACCTTTCAGTTATATGTGCACACTGGGAAACAGGGAACAAAGTATATTGAGATTAGAATCAGTCACACTTGTTTTGGTCTTGAACTTTGAGAAGTTAGAACATGGACATATCTGAGTTTGGTGATAAAAAGAGCCCCTGGAAATATGTTTTGTCCAGAGGCCACAAGGATTGGTATCCCAAACTGTGCAAACTAAGCTGGAATTCCTTCTGCAAGTCATGCAAAATAGTAGAAAGAGCACTGGCTTAGTAAGCTCTGGTGTCTGCCCTGAAGATGTGTTGCTTTCTGGAATGAATTGCCTTCTGCAATTTGGCTTTTTCATCTGTCTGACAGGGGCTTTTATTGTTTGCATACTACCTTTACAATTATTTTAAAACATACCAGCCTACTACCCATGCTATTATTTACTTGCTATTTGTCTTTAAATGCATTTTAAATTTAAATAAGTATATTTAAAAAGGAAACTGCTTAATAACTTTAAATGCAAAACCATATACATAAGACAATATTAAAAATAGATGCAATGAAAACAAAACATGGTTATCAAAACTTGACTTGATCCTTTTTCTTGCCAAGGACTCTGAGCCTGAGACCTGCTCTCCACTTGTTAGGAATTAGGAACTTGTTAATGCTAGAATGGGACCAAATGGAGTTTTTCTCTTTAAAGCAAGCAGATGAGTATAAGAAATAATTTGAATTCCTTTGTGGTGATTCAAGCAATTTAATACTGTTGCACTGTCAGGCACCCCCATGGAGCGCACTCGTTGTTGGAACACCTTGTCTTCCGGCAGCAATACTCTATTCTCATTAATGGTAAATCTAAAGTTAAATGCAAAAATTGACCTGGGGCATTGCCTTTTAAATATGCAAACTTCCAATAAGTTGTTAAATAATCAGTGTATTCACTATTATTATATAACTCAGCTTTTAGTCAGCTTATGGTACCTAAGTATTCTATTTATCATCACACAAAAAGCACCTAGAAAATATTGTTTTGCATGTGTCTGTACATTTTTTGCTTTCTCATTATTATGATTTGTTACCAAGTGCTTTCTTACCTTTTCATCTTCAGATCATAAAAGCCAAGAGATAACCCCTTGTCCACTTGGCTGACGTGGATGCTTTATAGCTTGTTTCATTGCTTCCATTCCAGTCTGTTCTGAAGAATCACTGAATGCCTTCTACTCTATCTCTGACCCTTTGGATTAATCTGTACTTTCTCCCTACTGCCCCCTATGCCCGCCCCCGCCCTCTATCTCTCTCTCAGCTCTCCCTTAGTTATGAGTAGAATAGCTGCCTATCCACATGCAAAGGAAATTCACTCCTGCATGCATCAGAGTCAGTTGAGATAAATTTTCTAAAAGCAGACTGCTCTCCCCACCTTCCCAGGGCGGGTGTGAATCCTGAGAATCTGTATTTATTGCAGGTACCTGATATAATCCTCATGTACATAGTTTTTGGATCTTTAGGAGAAATGACTCAGCTAGTGATTCTCCTCCTCCTCCTCCTCCTCTTCTTATTCTTTATGGAACACAAGTAATTGTGCCTGTTTAATTGACTGTTAATATTAAACTTTATTACAAAACTATTCCCACCTCACAAATGATTTCTGTGTTTCCCAATGGATAGAAATCATGATTTGGGGGTGTAGAATTGAGCAAAAATCCCAATTTAAATCACTGGATCCATTATTAACTATAAATCAGTCCTTGCCTCTACATTGCACTTTCCTCCTGCTCTGAAATGGAAATAATATTCTGTGTGTTTCTCCCTTACAGACTTGTGTTGAAGATTTAATGTATAAAAATATATGAAAATGTGTTATAAATTGCAAAGGATTCCACCAAAACTAATAAAACAAGAAACTGCATTTAAAAAGCTCATCTGTTAGAATATTGGAGAAAGAGTCTTTTTAAATGATGTTTTGCATCAGGGACTTTGAGTAGCTCTGCCAATGTTTTTGATCAAGCATATGTTTGAGGAGAGACAGTTGTGATCTCACTGCATTTTAAGTTGTGGCATCTCAGCCCTACTCTGTCCTGTTCTACTCAGATATGTTTAACAGCTTTGCGGTGTAATTTTACAGATTCAGAAATTGAGTTCTTTCATATTCTTTAATATAGATGCAAAAAAATTACCCTCTCTGGGTTTCCAGCAAAACCTCTTCCCTCCACATGGAATATAAAGTATCAGATACTAACAATAGAATATTAAAAGCCAAATTTGAAGCAATTACCCACAGCTTTGGAGAACAGTCCCACACACAGCTGCCACCCAATCAGAAGGCCTGTGTCTGTCACCCACCATCCCTGCTACTCACAGAATCAGAATGTCAGAACTGCAAAGGATCTTGGAGATTATCCTCCCCCTCACTTAACAAATGGGGAAAATGAGGCACAGGAAAGGGACTATGTCATCAGAGTCACTCAACTGGAGGCTAAAAGACTTTAGAAGCCTTGACCCCGTCTTCTGATTTATTGATTTACTGCTCACCTTGCTGTACTCTGCTCCTTTATTCGCTGATTTAGTTGAGGGACCTTGAGCTGAGAGTGAAAGGTGCCCCTTGAGTGTTAAAGCCCTGTGCATGAAGTGTGATCTGTTGCACTGGAAGGTAACCTCTACTGGTGCGGTGTAATGCATCATGAATTTTTTAATCTTGTATGAAGCCCTAAGAGGTAGATGACACTGAACTGTTAATTGTTAATAATTATGTCAGTGTAATAATATGAACATTGACTATTATGGACCAACCAGGACATTAAGACACTTTTTCTCTCTTCCCAAGTCCCTGTTTGCCCCATTGGCAGGGAGATGGCTTTGAGTCCTCCATGGAGTTAGAGGCTGGGCTGTTGAACTTTCTCCGTGGTGCCTCTTTTTAGCTGTATTGCTGTATACTAAATAAAAGGGAGTGGCACCAGGCATCAAAGAGCAATTGTAGAATGTTTTAGACAGCTCTTTCCTTGCTGTGGGCCAAATGACTTGACAAGAACAATTTTAGGTGAAAAGTTTATTTAGGGCTCATGGTTTTAGAGATCTCAGTTGGGCCCAGCAGACTTCATTGCTGTGGGACCAAGATTTGGCAAAACATCATGGCTGTAGAGTGCAGTGGAGGAAAGTGGCTCAGGACATGGCACCAGGAAGCAAAAAGAGTTCCCCACCAGGAACAAAACATATACCCCAAAGGCAAGCCCCCAGTGATCCTCCAGTCATATCCTACCTGCCTGCAGCTACCACTCAGTTAATCCTTGTCAGGGGATTAGCACACTGATTAGGTTAAGGCTTTCACAACCCAGTCATGTGACCTCTAAACCTTCTTGTGTGGTCACACACATGAGCTTTTGGGGGACACCTCATGTCTAAGCCATAACAGAAATTCTTTTCAATCTTTATTTGACTCCCTAGAAGAATTGTACAAGACAGCCAATATAAATTTTGGAGACACTTCTCAAAGGCCCTGTTGCTGTCTCTCCAGGGTTCCACACACTCCATTCCATGCCCCAGCTGTGCCTTTCCTTGGCCTCTGTCTTCCTGCCTTGTCTTTTATCCTTTCTTCTCAAGGATTTTCTATATGATATTTACTCACCCAGCACCTCTCTTGGATTATATCCTCCCGAATTTCTTCCTGCCTTTGCAGGATTTTTGTTTTGTTTTGTTTTTTCTTTTCTGTGTAATCTCTTCAGTTGTACCTCAGAAAACACATGAGACCCCCTGAGAGTGGCTCTCCTGTCATGCGGGAGAGGTTAGGGGGAAGAGTCTCATGTTAACCTTCCAGGCATATTGTGTTAAATAAAAGGGGAAGCCATGTCACACTACAGGCTTCCCGTAAGTGGGACAAATATAACATGCACCCATACATATTCATTTCACCCCAAAGTCTGTCATAGGGGGACAAGGAAATTCTAGAGGCAGCAGAACCAAACACTGGACTTAGTGGAGTAGTTCTCAAGATGATAACAATACAGCAGAACAACTAAAAGCACCACAATGCACCATAATTTCTAGGTAGCAGTACTTAGAAATTATAATCTTCCTATGTGCTTGCAAAATCCTTAAAGTCTAGTCAAAATAAATCCAAATGTAAGGTCTGACCTTGCCCTTTATTAATTGTCTATAATTAATAAATGGCAAATTATTTAAACTCTCTGAAAACTCAGTTTCTTTGTCTGGTAAATGGGCACAAAATACATGAATCAATGCATATAATGTACCTGGCTTAGTGCCTGGCACAGGGGTGCTGCTCTAAGGCTTTCTTTATTGCTGCTAATTTTGATAACAATAACAAATAGAATTCGGCCAAGAGATGAGAAATCCTTCCTTCCTTCTTTCCTTTGTTCTTTCCTTCCCTCCTCTCTTCCATTCATTCTTTTTTACTGTTAATAATTATGTTCAACAAATGAGATAGATAAAAATACAAGGCGCATGTAAAGACGTGAGGGCACATTTTGAGTTAAACAGATAACTTCCACTTTGAATTGGCATATGGAAATATATAGAATATTTTGATTCAAGGATGAATCAAAAACTATGTTCAGAGCGAGTAGCAAACCCAGAAATAGTTAGATCTCATTATTTAGGGAAGAAATACTGCATGTTCTGCTGCAATAAGAATAGACTTCCAACTGTAAATAAGAGCCTTATAGGGAGAAAGTTGCTGTCCAGAATTGGTGGAAAGCATTTAACTGTCTCTGAGCCAAGACAGATTATGTAACTCAGGGACTTAAAGGCTGGTAGATGACACCACTTTTAAAATCTATTTGAATCTATGAATCTATGAATCTACAGTTTCTGGAGTCTAGCTTTCATCTTTCTTGAGAAGACTGGGGCAATGTGTATTGGTCTCTGAGCTTCCACTATTTTCCCAGTCCTAGAAGAGAGCTCAGAGACCAATACACATTGCCCCAGTCTTCTCAAGAAAGATGAAAGCTAGACTCCAGAAACTGTAAATTCATAGATTCAAATAGATTTTAGAAGTCTAAGACATCTATTATACGGATGATTCATGAGCAAGAATCAGTGCTGTTTCATTTAAAAAAATAATTCATTCCAAATAGGTTCCTCATCAATTAGGACAGACGTGCTGTTTGGCAGAACCATTTCAACAAGGTATTGGGCAAAGTCTGCTACGGGTGGATCCATTTACAGACACATTGAGGGTGATGTTTGGTGGGAAGGAGTTTTGTGATGGTGTACTCTGATTCTCTGTTTTATCCCTGTCCGGCTCAACATTTTTATCTTGACTGAAAGTCTGATCTTCCTATGTGTTTGGCAGAATCCTTAAAGTCTAGATTGAGTAGGTGCTAAATAATCATCATAAAATGTAATTTAGAATGGTCTCAGTTGACCAAAATGTAAATGACATTTAACTGAGACAAATGTAATGTCCTATATTTTGGCTCAAGTAAATAATAAAGCCCACTGTAACTACAGAGAAAAGAACCATAGGAATTGACAACTGTTGTGTCCAAAAGAAAAAAGTTGGCAAAAAACTCAGGATCAGCCAATTGTGTATCAACCTTATTAGAAATGAACTGAATTTGATGCATTCATATAAATGAACTAAACTCATAATGAAATGTACATGATATACCAGACTCACTGTGAAGATTTGTGTTCCTTCTGGTATTGTATGTTGAGAGAGACATTGATAATATAAATTGTAATCAGAAGACAGCATTCATTATAAGATATAATCTGGAAACCATAATGCATAATGGATTATTAAATAAAGTAGAAATGTATATGTAGGCTGGAGAAGAGAAAATTGGAAGATATTGTCAGCAGAGGGCAGAATTTTGAGTGGCCCTGGCCCTGGAGGGCACAGTAGTTTCATTGGGTAGAAGTTGTAGGAAGGCAGATCTTGAAACATCAATAGACTATTTTTAGTAGCGAAAGTTGCTCAAAACTAACTGTAGGCTGGTCTGCCACTGGAGATTCCTAAGTGAAAGCTGAACCATAAGTAGCTTGCATGGTGCAAAAGCTTCCTGCATTGGGCGGGCTTTTTCACAACATGTTCCTTGACATCCAATCCAACACTGAGGTTCTCTAATCTTCTCCCCTCCAGGGATGCAGTGGAGTGTGGTGGCCAGTGGGAGAGTCAGTGCCACCCCCCAGCAACTTCTCCTCTGGTGGCTGCTCAGCCCAGTGACACTTAGACCCCGGGGACAGTGACCCAGAAGACAGCTGTGGCTCGGAGAGAGAGGGCCAGGTCCTAAGCCGCTGCGTGTGCCTGACTGCACCTGTCATTCACATCACCAGAGGCCTTCCTCCTCGGCTGGTGCAGGCGCCTCATGCACACTGGGTTTTCCACCGAGATTTCAGAAGGTGGCGATTGAGGGAGTCAGGGGATGGAAAGACCTCCGTGCACTTTTCATTCCCCAACATCCCCTCTTCCTGGAGTCTCCACTCTTGTTTGACAGTCTCTAGTATTGCTGACATGTTCTCCTTGCTGTCCTGTGTCTCAGTCTTGTTCCAAACACTCTTGCTTACTGTGTCCTATCTCAGTCCAAATATGCCTTCTTTGCTGTATCTGCTCACAGAAAACACATCCTCCCTGTGCCTGTCTTGGCCACAGTTGTGTTCCAAGAGCTCACATTTCTGGCGTGGTTACATCTGTCACAGCCGTGTTCAAACTACCTACTGTTCCTTCTTCATCCTGTTCTGCACCAGATGCTCACACACTTTCTTCCCTGTGTCTGGGTCTAAATGAGCTTTCTCTTGGCCAGCCCCTGTCTTGGTCACAGACTTCTACTTGCTCTTTCCTTTGTCCACTGTCAGTCTGTCTCTTAAGGACATGCTCCATTTATTAACCACAGAAGACATAGGAGCAGAGATCTGTCAGCGGAAAATGATCTCTGCAGCAAGCCTGGAGTGGGCGGAAGATAGACGGTTTTCCTAGTTTTCTCAGAGCAAACAGACTAGGGTCACCGGCCTGTTTGCTCTGAGATGCTCCTTCTCCTATTGGGCAAGAACCGGACATCTCCTAAAGAGCCTTGGGCAGAGCTGTCAGCATTGTACGTGTTTACTAAGAGACTTGGAGATCTTTTCCATGAGCTTGTGGTGAAGGCCACGATACCAACAGAAAACCCTTGATCCGGGCTTATTCCTCCCACAGGAGGAAAGTTTTGAAAGTTCTCACTATGTGACCTGGTCACCCTTCTAGTTCCCCAGGTGGGGAAGCACAGAGCTCAGCAATGCTGGGAGCATAAAAACAATGTTTGTCTTGAAGCCAGAGGATCTGATGCCAGCTCTGTCTCTGCTCCTGATATGCTGTGAGATCTTGAATAACGTCCTTCCGTCTCTGGACCTCACTTTCTATAGCTGCACACTGAAGCTTGGACTAGGGGAGTCTGTGTCTGTAAGATTTCCTTCCATTTCTAGGATAACAGGATGCTGTTACAGCCATCTGCTACCTCGAAAAGCCGTGGCCAGCCTGCCTTTTTGGCTTTGTTTCAAAGGAACTACTATCATTTAGGCCTCATGGACCCCTGACTTTGTCCAGCCAACCTGGATGTCTTTCACTCATTGCTGAGTCCATGGCTTTTGCCACTGGCCCAGAGCAGAGGTCCCAGGGAGAGAGAGCCACTTCCCAGAGCCGCTGTGGGGCTTGAACATTCATTGTGCCCATGGTTTTATAGCATCTCAGGATTATTTACCATACTCTCTCATACCCTCTTTTCTCTTGCTGCTCATGAAGCATCACTTATCATTTCCGTTGACATTTACTCAAATTCTAGAATTGGACTTGACAGGAAAGAGACTTGGAATGAGTAAGAGAAGATTTGTCGCAAACAATTCTGTCTTGTGAAGGCTTAGTTTTGTTGGGGAGAAAGCCATGCTTTAGGGAAGTGAAGCCACCTCTGAGGGTACACCTCATTTACAACCCCTGACTGCTGCTGGGAAATGCTGCTCCCTGCTGAGCCATCCTTTGTGGAGCCTGGGACTCTTAGCTCTTCAGTGCAGCAGGGAATCTATTCTTGTCAAATGTGAAGAGAGCTTACTTAAGTTCTAACTTGCAACCTGAGGCTAGGGCAGGACCAGTCCCCTTTGATTTTTCAAGTCCCTGCTCTGGGGCCATCACCAGGCGGGGCAACCCCATTCACTCAGAAGCAAGCACCATTCTGAGGATGGTTCTTCCGTAATACACGAAGAAGGGAGCATCAGGTTTCTGAGACTACAGCTCTGGACCCAGTGAAGAGACTCAAACAATCTGCCATGGCTGCCGGTGCACCCTACCTATCTGCTGTCTCCGTGAGCATGCTGCTGAAGAGGGCTGCAGCGTGGAAGTGGCAGGTGTACTGAATGGATGACTGACTGAGTGAATCAAGCTAATCACTGAACACCTCTGGCCTCAGGGGGGAATGTCTTCTGCCTATTTCACAAAGTTGATGTAGAGATTAAAAAAAAAATCTTTGTGAATGCTTTCTGTAAATCATAAAATGGCATCCCACCGTGTTCTGGATGTTTTCAGTTACTGTGATTGTGCCTGAGCTTTCAAAGGCTGAGTTTATTCAGTTTAGAGAATGAGCTTTTTATGTCGAAAATGATACCCAGGAGAAGGCGGGTACTTTTTAGGTACCAGTTCTTCCAAGTCTGTCCCTCCTCATTCGATCACTCTAGGTTTCTCAAGAAACAAACTCTTCAATCACAAACACGTTCATTTAAAGGGATTTTGTGGTTCTCAAAGTAAAGGAGTGGATGGAGAAAATGGAAGATTATAGGCTAATTTGGGTAAGAATGAGCCTAATTTTTCATGTAATTTCAAAGTCACATCAACTAAATTCACATGCCTGCTTGTCATGAAAAAAATATATATATTTGAAGAAAAAAATGCCTGGGCCATTGAAATCATTCCACTTTGTAAATTGAATATATATATGAATTCTATTTAAAAAAGCAAACATGGACCACACTCTGAATGACCAGCTGAAAAGAAAGTTGCATAAAAGTCTATTAAGATACTGAACCAGATAATTTTTGACATTTTTTCCTGGCTATGTAAATGATTATTAATTATGGCTTAATGCTATTTTAGCTAATACCTTAATTTTGTTTACATTTTTAATAAAGTAGAGTAACAAATGGGGCAACTTTGTACAGTTTATAATGCACTGAGTCCCCCTGTATTATCAATATACAAAATACATATGTGCCATTACATAGAACATGGAACTTAATTTTATAATTTCAAAGGATTACAAACTTTGATGATGGTTGTATCTTTGGTTTCATGAGATTGCTACTTCTGTCTGTGATTATTTGTAGCAAAGGCTTTGAAGATACTGGGATCCCAATTCTAACTTCATTCACATGGAAAGCTCCCTTGGCTTTACGATTACCTATTTTTTGATGCAGCTCCCATGAATATGTTCTTGGAAAAACAGGAAACTACACAGTTTTTTTTTAATTGATAAATTCTATTTATTGATAAGACTTGATAAATGACATGTGTTTATATGAATGCATTCTGTACATATTTATATAAATTATATGTTAAAGGAAATTCTAAGTCCTAAAGCTAATAACTGAATTTTGAATATGCAATAAAATGCCAAAGTTGATCCCCATGTCTCAGTACTCTGGAGCTTCTCTGTCATCCCAGGAGATCAGGGCATCACTCAAAAGCTTCATTTGAAGCAGAAGTATTTTGTCTTTAACACTAGTTCCCTTCAAAACAAAGCCGGAAGCCCAGGGCCTCCATTTGATATGATTCTACCTGTGTGGATAGCTCTGTGTCACTTTCGTCAAGGCTACAAGCACTAAAACCAACCTCTCTGACATCACTCCATGAGCAGAAGATAGAGATCCCAATCAGTCACAATCAGGACACAAACCACAAGAGAGCCCTTCATTGGCAGTGAGACACTTGTATACCTAGAGGTCTTGGCATGAGAAGCTATTAAGCATTTGTTTCTGTGGTGAAAAGGTTTTTTTGTTTTGTTTTGTTTTAATTTTATGTTATGAACTGCCCAGGAGCCTAGAGTCCAGCTCTCTTAGGCCCAGATTATGTGTCAGTGAAAACCAGGTCCCATCTCTTCTGTGTGTGGGGCAATAGACAGTTCCCACCAATAGTCAGGGAGCACAGAGCTGACAAGTTTCAGCTCTTCTCTTTAGCTTTCAGGGCTTCTGTCTTCTCCCACATAAAATGCAGGAAGTGAGCAATAATTAAGTTTTCAAGTCCTAATCCTTACTTCAAAATCCTATTGTATGAGCAGTTCAAGCAGGATGGAGAGAATTAGGTCTGGATCTTCATCTCTGCTGGTTCAAACCATGTCCTGGGAGCCTGTTCTTGGGAGCCTTTCCTTGGGAGCCTAAAGCCTGAAACATCTGGACCAGGGAATTTCCTGTAAAGGTCTGTGCAGGTGCATGTCTCCTGCCCCCATCCATACTTAGTTTTTCTGAAACTGTGTCCATAACACTGCTGTGAGCTATTTTTCCAGGTGACAACCTTTTCTTCAAAATCACTCTTCTCACTTACTTAAAAAACCTTTTTCTCTATGCAGAGATCACCCCAATTCCTGAACCTTCCTCCCTAGAATGAAACCTGAGCCTTCACCTTGTGAAAAAGCACCTGCTGTGTCCAGGCAGAGTACAAGGCCCCAGAAACGTCCTGCTCAAGACCAACCTACCTTGGGAAACTGTCCTTTCTCGCTTTTCTCTCAGGTTGTTTCTCTTCACTTTGGAAGAGACATCCAAGGGAGAGAAACTAGCATTGACATTTCTATTTGTTCTATGGTTTCATTCAACAGCACTACTGTATTCAGAGAAAGATATTTTTTTGAGCACACAGTATGCCAGGGTCTATTGCCAGAAGTCTGACAAAAGCTAGAAAATAAATAAGGAGACGCGTACATATGAATGAAGCAAGTTTAGACATATGCTGTAAAGAACATAAATAAAAAGTAGAGATCAGCAAGGGAGTGGCAGTGTACCGCCGTCACCTGGAATAGTTAGGAAAAGCTTGAAGGAAGAAGTGAGCCCAGTGATTGGGGACAAGAAGGTATCAGTTATGTATTTGATCTGGAGGAATAGTGTGCTGGGCAAGGGTAGCAGCAAATGCAAATGGCTGTGGGGGTAGGAATGAGCTGGAGGGGTGTCTGGTGCTCAGTGAAAGCAGGAAAAATGGCAGGAGTAGGATGAGAGAAGTAAGCAAAGCCTGGTCCTAATTCACCAGTTACTTTTGTGTGTCCAGTTCGGTGGGAAGCACTTACATGTTACATTGTTTAACCCTATAAGGTAAGTATCCTATTCCTATCATGTGCATAAAGAAACCAAGCTGAACATAGAGACGTTAACCTGGCCTTTGCCCAAGGATGTAGATACTGCCTGGAGCAGGAAATGGAAGGCAGATCCTGCCAAGTCAAGCCTGCATCCCCACCATCGTTTACTGGAATGTTGTGGTCCACCTGTTCTCTTCAGCAGCAAGAACTCTCCTTAAAGTGGATGGATTCTCTCCTTGTGCACTCTCCTCGTCACCTCCCTTTTCCTCTCCATGGAGTCTTGGCTGTCTATCAACAAATACAGATACATTTATAAAGAAGTTCTTCATTTATAAAAAAAAAAAAAAAGTTCTTCACTAGTTTTAAGTTAACTAATTCCAAATAGCATCTGATTGGAAGGAAAAAACCAAACTCTCAGTCAGCCAGGAACTGGTTTCCTGTTAAAATTATTATTCTTATCAGGAACAAGGGAAATTCATTTGGTTATATAATCAGGAAGGTTTTCTCTAGCATTTCCTTATCTTCATTCTTACTGACATCCTCCTTTTATGATTGACATTATCTTTCCTCTGAACTGGGGCTTTAAGCTCTAAAATAAAACTTTGAGTGTTCCATGACTCCATCAAGACCCCTCAAGGATTCCTCATCGCCTACCAAATTCTGGGCTGTCCATTTTTCTAAGTGTAGTGTTGACAGGTTTGCCTCCAGTTACTCCTCCTCACCTCTGCAAAGCAAACAGTCCGCTTCGTGTTCCACCCACTTTCTCTGTGCATTTTTACATTCAGGCTGCAGATCCAGCTGTTCTTTCCACTGGGCACACTTCCCTTGGCACCTCTTACATGGTGTATCTTAAATGCCACTTCTACTTGAAGCCCTTTCTAGCCTCTAGGACAGCATGAAGGTTTTGACCTATTTCAATTCCCAAATGTTTTATTCTTCTCTTATGACATTTTGGTATGCTTTTCAGTGTCTTTCCTTCATGATGCCTTTTCTGAGCTCCCCTACCAGATTTTGAGATCCTTGAGAAATGGCCACTTCTTATTGCCCACCTTTTTTTTCCTCCTTAGTGCCCAACTTGAGTATATACTGAAGCTATCAAGTAAATCCATTGAAGTTATTTTTTTGGAAGAAAATTCAAAGCTTGTCATTGTTAATGGCATCTTCCCTGCATCATCTCACTTTATTCTCTGAGCCCCAAACCCACTGCTGCCTGCCATTTAATACTCCACCCACTACATAAGCTGTAGCCTTCTGATAAAAGGAAAATCTTTCTGTGACAATTTTGAACAAAATCAAGATGTTTATCATATTTCTTTCAAATAGAAAAAGGATTAGAGTTTTAAAATACCATCACTCCCTTGGTTTATTGCAAATTTCTTTTCTGGTCCATGCTCTCTATTGAAAAAGAACTTAAGCTTAGAGGTCTGTATTTATAGAATGCAGTGATGAATCAGACTGAAGTTGTGTGGGTTGCTTGACATTGTATAATCCTAGAGGACACTGGCCACCATCTTACCACCAATGGCATTTGTTAATATGGCATAAAGTAAACAAAGAGTGGATTAGATCATGAATGTGACCATCCATGAGTGAGCTACTCAGGCTAGGATGTAATAGAGCAACTTTAAAAGATATCAGAAATGTCTACTTTTCCCCCCCAGCATCTTTACTGACTTGCCATATCTCAGGGCACAACCCTGCCCATTCTAATTTAAGTTTTTCCATCTATAAATTGAGATTTTTTTTTCTAGTTAAGAACTTGGACTTTGGCATTAGTTAGACATGGGTTGAGAGCCAGGCTCTACTAGTTACTTGTTGTGTGACTGCAGCCAATTTTCTTAAATCTCTGAACTTCAGTTTTTCTTTTTCATTTTTTCCTCTTTGCAGAAGGAATACAGTGGTTTAAAGCTGATAAAATAGGGGCACATAGTCTCTGGCACACAGTAAGCTTTTACTGAAGTATAGCTGATGCTATTGTTACTCTGGATTCTGTGACATTTGAAATTCGTAAACAGCATTCAAGTTGTATGGTGAGGGTATTAAGAAACCAGGAGCATAAAAGTGGTGGGAATTGCAGACAGTGACTGTTTCTATACCAGGTATCTAATCTGACAAGGTGCAGGCCGAGAAGAATATTAGAAGGTGGAGATGATAAGGCATGCAGTTATGGAGTCAGAGAAGGATACATATAATGAACCTAGATGGAAAATGGAGTCTAGCTGTCATTCAGTGCCTTGTTACAGAGTGTTAAAGAAAATGTCTAGTGATCTTCTCTAATTCATACATCATATAAGCAATAGTCCTGCCTCGCTTTCTAAGAAGGTAAAAGGATGCAACTTTATTGAGCATCATAGCAATGTCAGTACTGCATAGACACTCTACATATCTAATACCAGTTAATTCTCAATAAAGTATCAACTGGATTGAATCCAAGATTTCAACTTGTTAGTAGTGTTTCTTTGGGCAAGTTAATTAATTTCTCTGAGCTTCAGTTCCTTGGTAAAAATTGATAAAAACAGAGATGTTAATAGTACTTAACTCATGAGATTATAAAATAAAAAGGGCAATTAGAATGTTGTCAGTCAGATAATTAATAGTTTCTATGGAAAAGTCAAATGAGGCTTAATGAGACTAAGTTTCTGACCTGAGATCATACAAATAATAATAAGCAGACCTAGGACACAAACCTAGATTTGCCTGTCTTCAGAATCCACACTTGTTTTCCCATCTGTCTAGAAGATGAGAGACAGAAGCAACAGAATCAAACTTAAGGACATATTACCTTCTGAAACTAAACATTTTATAATATCAGTAACTGTCTAACAGCTTCTTGGATGAATAGCCATTTAAATTGGTCCAGAGCCTTGAATGAAAGCAAAGATATTATCTACATTGTTTAGAAACTTTGTTGAGATTGGATAATTTAATTCCAATTGAATCTTTCTTAGTAAAAGTGCCATAAGGCAGTTATGTCATTTCACTATAGCTTTGGTCCCCTGAATTAGCATGACAGTCATCAATATATAAGCCCCTTGTCAACAGTGTCCAATCAGGGCCCCTATGCCACTGCTTAATGATGGAATTCTTGACCAGAACACAGACCCACCCTCCACACCACATTCTTTCTCCCAAGGCTTATAGCAATCTCTCTTAATCATCTTTAGGGGACTTGCCACAGGGGACCATATAAGTCATCTGTCACTAAGGATTTGTAAAAGGGAGCTCAACCAAAGTTTCATAATTTCAAGTGGAAAGCTTGTGAACAGCTGAGCTGAGCCACCATTTCCGGTGGGACCCCTTGTCCCAGCCAGCTAGAGAGTGGACAGTTCTGGGGGTATTAGTCAGCAGAAGGGACCAGGAACAAGAAGTCTTATCAAGCACACCCTGATTACTACCTTTCCTTTCCTGAACACAAAGCCTTCTGGAAACACTGAGATTGTAAAGCTAAAAGGCCAGAGTCATTCTAGAATTCTGCCTCGTCTAATAGTAGCCCTCTCAATAGAAAGCAATCTCTATTTATTAACTAATTTCCTGGCATTTCATTGCTATTCTGATCTTCCTATTGCAGCTGATTGTTCACTGTAGTTGCCTGGACTAATGGAAAAAATATGGATTCTGATTCTACCTTGCATTTTGCACTCACCAGTTGAGTGGATGCTAGCAAGCCACTTATCTTTCTGATCTTGAACTTCTCATGAAGTACATGCCTTAGATGACCAAATTGTATTCATTTATTTCACCAAATTTTATTTGTTCACCTGATGAATGTTTTGTGCTGTTAAAGGAGAGATACATAAATCAGTTTTGTCTAATGGCCTTTGATGACTTCCATGTTAATGAGAGTGGAATAAGAGATATAGTCACAAAACCCAAAAGCCAGGCAAGAAGTGTTAAGTCCAGTGAAGTTAATTGAGACATTATATTCTAACATGTATGAGACTGGACAACAGATTTGAAATGTGCCTATTTTTATTCTTGTTTGTCTAATAGTTCAGGTGGGAATGTAAGGAATAAATCTCGATTTCATCATCATGCTTATCTTCATTTAAATAAATTTTTGTTAAATCCCCACTGTGAGGTAGGCCTTGTGCTAGGAGCTAATAATGCAAGATGATGGGCTTAGGGCTTGTTATGGCCATCTCTGATGGCCTGAGTTTGGAGCTAGAGATAAAATGGAAGAAATTTTGCATTGCTGCTCTCTGTGGCTGCCTTGATGGCTGGATTTCCTGAGTATAGATCGTTGTATCCAGCCTAGGCCAGTGATTAATTGTGGATGGGCATCAGACCCAGAGAGCCATGCCAGGAGTGGAACTATTGAGCTACTGTGGGACCTCAGGTAGATATCTTGAGGATAAAACAGAGTTCCACAATGACAGAAACATCTAGAAAACTTAACAATGATCACTGTATACCAACAACTTACACCTTTCCCCTTTTCTAGTCAAGTGTAAACTACATGAAACAATATTGCCGTGTGATAACATCCAAGGCATTCATAAAACCCTTTAAAACTCTGATGAAATAGATGCCATTTCCCTAAACTTCTACACATGTGCATAAAAAATTTTAAACACATTTACAAGAGTTTCACTTATCACTTGAAGTAAAAACTCAAGGTTAAGTAAAAATAAAAAGCCCTGCTTTAATGTGAGACTTTCTTGGTGGGTGCAACGTTATTAATTTATGATGAGATTACAAAGTCCTTTCTATCATCCTGCTTCTGGTTAGTGATATATCTATTTCAATGTCATAACTACAGTCTTTAGTGTCATTTTCATTAGCAGACTGATTATTTGTAAAGATGATATTTCTTCATATAAAAATCTTTCAAATACTTCTATGCAAACTATCTCATAGTTTTTTTTTAAAAGGTTCCCTATAAGCTAGACTAAGGAATGAATCATTATCTTCATTTATATGCTCAAACTCTGAGTCCAAAAATTCTGAGCAAATGGTTGAGATCTTAGATAATGGCGAGTCCAATCAGAAATCAGATTTCACTCAATAGTGATGTATCTGTTATATCCCTGCTATGTGTCAGGCACTATACTAGGCTTTGGGATTGCTGAATTTCAGCCTGTTGTTTTGTTCAAGATCTATTCCAAGAGGGAAAAGCATATTCTGTTGAGAAATTGTCTGAGGTGAGTGGCATCCCTAACTCAGTGATCATGTCTTGTATGTTAACAGAATACAGGGAGACGGTGTAGTGTGAATTGACAAAGTTTCTGAAAGTACACAAACTGGAATTAGAATCTTCATATCAGCACTTCCTGAATGACCTGAAGCAAATCACTTAAACTCTTGATCTTTAGTTTCTTCATCTCTAAAACTGAAATTATTTCTAGAGCAATTCTTAGAAAACTGCAGAACTATGTGGGCCAAGTGCAACCATCAGCCATCACTAGGGGTGACCCCCAAGCTAAAGATGGCTTTTACATTTGTAAAGAAGTGTAAAAGCAAATGACAACAACAAAACAAACATCAGAAAAACAAAAATAAAACAAGAATGCAGGAGTGATGTGGCCCCAAAGCCTAAAATTACATCTATTTCTGCATAGCACAAGTTTGGCAAATTCTGTTCTAGACTCAGAATGCCTGTGTGTGAGTCCTGCATGTGGCCTTTCAGCAGCATGATTGAGGACAAATTATTTAACTTCTCTATCTAATTTTCCCCATATGTAAATTAGAGATGATAATGGTACTCATTTCACATGAGGTGAGATTGCAAATATTGATGTGCATTAATGAGACTGGAGGCTGGTATACGGCAAAATATGTAAGAAAAACTGGCTGTTCTTACTCATATCATCTCTACCATCATCATCAAATCCTCAAAAGCCATTTAAGAATCAAGTGAGGCAGTTCACATCAGACACCTATATGGTGACAGGCACTCAGTAACTGTCAGCTGTCCATTGTCATCACCATCACCATCATCTTCATCATAGTTTTCAAACCTCTTTCACACACATCATCTTGCTTAGAAGCTCCCATCAGCCTAGTGGTTGGTGTTATGCTTTCCCTCTAGTAAATGAAAAACTGTGAAGCTTGGGGAAATAGAGACAGACACGGCACCAAGAGACAGAATATGGACTCACACCAGAGATATTGCATCCTAGACCAATGAGTTCTCTTTCCCCACCACCCTGACTTTCCATCAAAATATCTGAGGATCTGTTGTTTGTTAGTTTTCTCCAAATGATATGCTTTGAGTCATGGGAGCCTGAGGAGGAGGCAAACATGACCATGTTCCTCCCTGGCTGTGCTCTGCAGACAGGAAGCTGGGATAATTGGATTCCAACCATTTGGTCTCAGGATTGCATTTGTAACCAGCCAACTGCTGATGACCAAGCCTAATGGAAAAAGCCCTGACCAAACACACACAATCCCCCAATAGGAACTCGTTGTTTATGCTACAGGGAGGGATTCACCAAAGGCAGCCAACGCCTTCGCATGGACCCTGCCCAGGGCAGAACTGGCACCAGAATGT
The DNA here is from genome assembly GCA_004024805.1 of Geosciurus inauris. Classification (NCBI taxonomy): domain Eukaryota; kingdom Metazoa; phylum Chordata; class Mammalia; order Rodentia; family Sciuridae; genus Geosciurus; species Geosciurus inauris. The sequence goes on from PVHX01000025.1 coordinate 192,480, forward strand.
GCCAGATCTCAGCCTGCCCTGTCTCAGGGACAAACAGAGGTGCCTGAAGTAAGGGAGTGTTTGGATGAAGAGCCAGGATGTTTCTGACAACAGAACCAATGTGATTAGATCAGAACTATTTTTTATTTGGTTTGGGCCAAAGACAATGGCAAGGTTCATTTAAGCAGGGTGCGCTCAGAGTGATGTTTGCACAAAGTTGAGAAAACAGTGGTTAAGCATTAGAGTTGATGACTATAACAGTAGGTAACATTTCAAAGTTAGCTCATAAAAAGTGTCATTATACCTATGTGTCACCCTGTCATTTCATGTAGTACTTAAGCCAGCTTTAGCGCATCTGTTTTTTTTAAGGCAGTGGACTTGAATATGCTCTATTTCTGAGTAGTACGTAAATTTTCATTTTATGATAAAGTTGCTGCAAACATAATGAAAATTACCCCTAAGAAGCTTTATTATTGTTTCTGACACATTGAGCAGACTAAATGAAACACATTGTACATAGGGACTCATCTTGCTTAGGCAAGCAAATAACATCTGCCTGTGATGGTGCCATAAGTTTTGATTAGAAATAGCTCTGGGATTTACCCTCCAACTGCTGTCTGAGAGATAGAGCTCTAAGTCTGAAGAAGATGAGATGACCTCCTTGCCCAGGGAGATACCCCTACAGGTCCCAATGGTGGCCAGGTATAGTCCTTTTTTCTGAGGTAGTGGAAAACAAATTTTAGGTATCAGCTGCACAATTGTGGATAAGATTCTTTCAAGTGGCAAAGCTATCCTCAAGGGTAAAGGGTGTGGAGCAAAGAGGGAAGGTCGGGGTTCTTAGAACATCAAAGCAAGTCCAGTAGTGCTCCTGGCAACTGGAGCACCTTGAGCTATTGCTTTAGGGCTCTTGCTCTCTGCCTGGCTTTTCTCTCTGTCTGCCACACAAGCCTTGGCTTTGAGTTTTCCTAGCACCCACTGCTAGGCAGTTGGCTCAGCACCAACCAATCACTGGCCATGTCACATCACCAGCCAAACGGCAGCCAAGCTCCTGCTGCTGGTGCTGCTTCCTGGGTCTGTGACCTACCTCAGCTCTGTGTCAGGCTAACAGGCTAAGGCTCCGCCTGTACCAAACAAGCCCTAACTTAAGAAAGGTTAAGACTAGGGCTAGGGTTGTAGCTCAGTGGTGGAGCACTTGCCTACCACGTGTAAGGCACTGGGTTTGATCCTTAGCTGCAGGACGCCATCCGTGATCTGTGCATGAACCAGATCAGCATGGAAGCCATTGGGTAGGAAAGTCTGGTATCTGGGAACTCCCAGGTGCACTCCTGCTGGTTTGAGACCACCTAGTACATGTGATACCCTACCTAGCTTTGCCAGGTTCAGCACTGCTCTGGAGTTAGGGTGACCCCCTGCAGCCACATAGCCACACAGCCTCTCAGAGATGGGTGTGGCTTGCCAAGATGCCAGCCAACCTGCTGACTACAAGACACCATGCAGCAAGACTCCACCCTCCACCTGCTGAAACTTTATCCCTGCTTTTGATGTACTCTGTCTTAAATAAAGGACCGGAGACATTTTCTAGTTGTTCAGTTCCAGCTCCTATGTGGACTGGATCTATCAGGTGCTCTGCTTTCTTTAAATCTAATTTCTGACTATCTCTTATTTCTTTACTAAATATTTCAGACTTTCATTTTTTCAGGTGGCTCACAACTTTTGAAGCAGGAAACTACACTGGCAAGGTGCTGGCCATCCTGTGATACTCAGCACCACATAAAAATACATAAAATAGGGGCTGGGGTTATGGCGCAGTGGTAGCGTGCTTGCCTAGCATGCGGGAGGCACTGGGTTCGATCCTCAGCACCACATAAAAATAAAATAAAGATATTGTGTCCACCTACAACTAAAAAATAAATATTTTAAAAAAACCCATAAAATAAAAGTATTGTGTCCATCTACAATTTAAAAAAACAGCGGGGATGTGGCTCAGAGGTAAAATGCCCCTGAGTTCAATCCCCAGGAAAACAAAGAAAAGAAAAGAAAAGTTAGACTAGCCAGCTCGCACAGGCTAGCATGGTCATTTGAAGTATTTTCAATTGTCTGAGTAGGAGGAGGGGATGGTGACACATCTTTTCTGTTCAAACTTTGAAAACATCAACCTCATGGTATTGTGTTGAGGAGAGAATCCATCAATGATGTAAATGCCTTTTGTAAGATCACATGTTCCATACAGGTGTTAAGTGACCATCTCTGCTTGAGCACTTTTACATGCTCATTCCAGTCAGTGAAAATGCAGGCAGCCAAAATTCAGTAACACTCTGCAAATTCAGGAAGATTGGCATAGACTGTAAGGGATGTTACAAAAATGGTACTCCTTCCCCATATCAAAATCTTTATATTATAGTAATATTTGGATTTCATCTTTATGTTTCTCCAATGTGTAACATTAGTCAAATCTCTCATTTTAAGTATATTGCCAAAAAAAAATGTTTTACATCCCCTTCTGTGGTTTCACAAAAAAATATTCTTTTTGGCCAGAATTTGCTCAAACTTTCATATTTGTTACTCTGAAAAGTTCAGTCATTTGGCCTTTTAAGGTTAGTTAAGTTGAAAAGGAAATATAGGAATGAGTTAAATATATAAAAATTGCAGAATTTTAAAATTATTATTAAGCTCTAATAAAACAACATGTAAAATATAATATATGCCAAGTATTAGTGATTTATAATGGTTTATGGTAATATCATCCTGTGTGTAACCTCAGCCCCATAAATACTCCAAGCCCCAGCTTTGGAAAGTCCAGAGCAGGGTCTGGTTTCAGTATTCTACATTGAAACTCAAGGCTCCTGATATGTAAGTGACTGGGTTGTAATTGCCTAGAAGTCTAATTTCTAGAAAAGCATGATGAGCAAACAGTCACTCAGAGGGTAAAATCTTCAGCTGATTATTTAGAGCCATTGGAAGTTTCTGAATTTCTTGAATTTTCTAATGATTTTATATGAATTATTAAAATTGAAAATTTTCATAAAAGAGTGTTCAGATGGTAACCCTTAGGCAGCTTTGTTAGTTAAGGTTACCAAGGCTAAGCTAAGGACATCTAGCTATTTAAAGACTAGAGAGAAGCAAAGACAGGAAACAAGGGGAGTCCAAACCACCAATTCATCAGGCATGAAATTAACTTAAAGTCTGACTAAAATAATACCAGCTGATGTTTATGAGCACTCTCAGCACAGCACAGCACGTCCATGATGAGCACACCTTGCTTCGCCTCCTAGTCACCATGACTCCCTGAGGGAAGTCCCATTATCCTTTCTGTGTAGTGAATGTGGAAATTGAGAGATGGGAGGTCTAAGGCTGCACAGCTACTAAGGAATGGAGCTGAGATTAGCATTCTGGACATTTGACTCTCAAACACCATTGCTCAGCTAATGATCAGTGAAATCCTTCACTGTGCTGAATGAATAAGTCATGGTTTCTTTCTCCAAGAGGCATGTAATTTATCTGAAAACACGCTATTTAAATGCATGTACAGTTGTATTTAACAAGCCACAGCAAGGGCGGTTACAAGGCAGTTTATATTGTCAAATGAATTACAGAAGCAGAAAATACTATGTTTACTCAAGAGAAGAAAGGGAAATATCATATTGAGATGATCAGAAATGACCACATGTAAGAATCAATTGTATTTTCAAAAATTCTTCAACATATCATAGGAGTTCAGATAAAGAGGATGAAAAAGGAGGCTAAGACTCTGTATTTGGTCAATTAAGGTAGTAACCAGCACTATAAATGCCCCAAGTTGTTACAAGACTCACATGAGATACTAGCTGTAAAACTGTTTTTTATATACACAGTGTGGCATAATTATAATCCTTTCCTACCCCTTCCCTAAAGAACTTTAAGAATACCAGAATGCTCACTTAAACTAAGATCCTTTTGTCTACTAACCTCTTTGTTTCTGTCTTCTTTTTTTTCTCAAATCCTGCTTGGCTCTGCCTCATCTGTGGCTATTTTCTGTTTTAACTAAAAGTGGCTGTTCCTCTGTCTCCAGCTTCCTTCTGCTCTTCTGCAACAGACCAGTTCCTGTCTAACTCTGCACGTGCTCTGAAAGTCTGTCCCTGTCTCTTTTGTGAGTCTGTCCATTCATTTCTTCATGAAAAATATCCATCATTCATGCTCATTCTCCTGTTCTCACTGGGTGAAGCTGAGTGTGCACCAGGTAACTGAAGCCTCACAGTCATCGGCAGAGTCCTGCCAAGCTGGAGGTTCTTTCTGGACCTTAATTGCTGTTGACTTGACAGCCAAAGATTCATATGATCTTGGAGGTTTGCTTTATTTCTCAGTTTCTTGATGATGGTTCTGGCTTTTTCCATGTTTTGGGAGCAGCGCTTTCTTGAGTATAATGGGAGATGAGTACTGGGATGAGCTGAGTTGACCCAGTGTAATCGTGGTCCTCAGAGGTCCCCTTATCTAGACTATCATTCATGCCCCCTAATTCACCATTTATCCCCTTGGCTATAAGTGATAGACTCCTTCATATTTCCTAAACAGATGATTGTAACTAAACTAAAGTGCTTTAAAACATGTTTTTGAAAAATAGACTTTAGTTTGTATTTTTTAAAAACCACAATGGAGTACAGCTCACCTTCAACTAGGATGGCTGAATTTACTTTATTTTTTATTTCTTCTTTTTAGATATACATGACAGTAGAGTATATTTTGACATATCATACATACGTGGAGTCAATTTCCCATTCTTGTGATTGTACATGGGGTGGAGGTACACTGGTCGTGTTTTCATATATGAACATAGGAAAGTTCTGTCCAGTTCATTCTACTGTCTTTCCTATTTCCATCCCCCATCATTGGATTAGACTTTGGTTTTTAGAGAAGTTTTAGATTCCCAGCAAAAAGTAAGGTACAGAGATTTCCCATATACTCTCTGCCCCCAATATGCATAGCCTCCCCCATTATCAACATCCCCCACCAGAGTATAAATTTATTACAGCTGATGAACCTGCATGGACACCTCATTATCACTCAGAGTCCATAGTGCTTATCAGTGACTTTTGAGTGGGCATTCTATGCATCTGGACAAATTTATAATGGCATGCGTCTACCATCATAGTCTCATACAGAATATTTTCTATCATTTTAGTATTTCATAGAATGTAGGAGTACTGTCCATGCCTTCAACCCCTCCCCTCCCTTTTTCCCCACTCTATGCTGATGGACTGCATGCCTGACACTGAGCGGTACCCCATTGGCTCTAACTTCGGGGCCATGATTGGTCCGAGGACTGTTCATAAGCTGTTACACTTCCTGGAATAAACGGGTTCCGCATCTTGCTCTGGTACAGCAGTCTTACCAGCCCCCAGAGTCTGGGTGAATTGGCTCCGGGACCATCTACCCCATCACTCATCCCATGGAACCCGTTTCCTCCTTCCTGAGGACCCCTTACTTTCGTCCTCCTGGGACCCCAGCTCATTGGCAAACCCACGCAAGGCATGACATAAAACAGCAATAGGATAATTACATTTCCCTCAAGTCATGTATGCTCTGGTAATATATCCCTCTCTTCTTTTCCCCACTGACTCTTGCCAAATGCTGACATTCTCATTGTCCCCATGGTTTTTCTGTACCCAGAATTTCTCATAATTGGAATAATACAATATATAGACTTTACAAATTGGCTGCTTTCACTTAGCAATATGCATTTAGGTTTCCTCTGTATTTTTTAATGAATCAATAGCACACTTCTTTTTTTTAAAGTTGTTATTTTTCTTAAACATCTTTATTTATTTATGTTTATGTGGTGCTGAGGATCGAACCCAGTGCCTCATGTATGCAAGGCAAGCGCTCTGCCACTGAGCTACAATCCCAGCCCCAGCACACTTCTTTTGGGCACTCAATAATATTCTGTGGTGAGATGCACTACAGTTTATTTATCAACTCTTCTGCTGAAGGACATCTTGGTTGCTTCCAAGTTTGGGCGGTTATGAATAAAGCTGCTGTAAAAATCCATGTGCACATTTTTCTGTTGACATTAAGTTTTCAATCCTTTGGGTAAATATCAAGGAGTTTAATTGCTGTGTTATATGGTAAGGGTATGTTTAGTTTTGTAAGAAACTGCCACACTGTGTTCCAAAGTGGCTGTTCCATTTTGCAACCCAACCATCAGTGCCTGACTTGATGGATGCTTCTCATCCTCATCAACGCTCAATGTTGTCAGTATTCTGAATTTTGGCCATTCTAATAAGTGTATAATGGGATCTCATTCTTGCTTTAATTTGCATTTTCGTTTAATTTTTTTTTTGTAGTTGTAGATGGACAGCATGCCTTTATTGTATTTATTTTTACATGGTGCTGAGGATCGAACCCAGTGCCTCACACGTGGTAGGCAAGCGCTCTGCCGCTGAGCCACAACCCCAGCCCCAATTTGCATTTTCTTAATGGCATCTTTTTACATGCTTATTTGTTTTCTGTATATCTTACTTAATGAGGTGTCTGTTAAGGCCTCTGACCCATTTTAAAATCACGTTGTTCAGTTGTTCACTTTCTGATTATTGAGCTTCAAGAGTTTTTTGTATATTTTGGATGACAGCCCTTTAGTAGATATGTCTTTTGCAAATATTTTCTCCTAGTCTATTGCTTATATTTTCATTCTCTTGACAGTATCATTTGGAGAGCATAAATATTTACATTTAATAAATCCCAGCTTACCAATGATTTTTTTTCCATAGATTGTGCCTTTTATATCTAAAAAGTCAATGCCAAACCAGTGATCATCTAGATTTTCTCCTATCTCTTAGGGTTTTCATTTTTGTGTTTTACATTTAGGTCTATGATCTACTTTGAGTTAATTTCTTTAAAATATTTATTTTTTAGTTGTAGGTGGACAGAATATCTTTATTTTATTCTTATGTGGTGCTGAGGATCGAACTCAGTGCCTCATGCGTGCTAGGTGAGCACGCTACCACTGCACCATAACCCCAGCCCCTGAGTTATTTTTTGTGAAGAGCGTAAAGTGCGTCTAGATCCATTGTTTTGTATGGGAATGTCAAGTTGTTTGAACACTATTTGTGGATAGGACCATCATTTGTCCACTGCATTACCTTTCTTTCCCTTTGTCAAAAAGCAGATGACTGTACTTATGTGGGTCTATTTCTGGGCTCCATATTCTATTCCAGTGGTCTATGGTCTTTTTTTTTTTTTTGACCATTACCACACACTTTCTTGTTTATTATAGTTTGATTAGTAAGGCTTGAAGCTGAGCAGTGTCAGGCCTCTATGTTCTCCTTCAATATTGAGTTGGCAACTCTGGGTCTTTGCCTTTCCCTATAACTTTAGAATAATTTCTATCTACTAACAGAATAACTTGCTGAGATTTTGATTGTGATTTTGATCGAATCTGTACATCAAGTTTGGATATGCTGATATCTTGGCAATATTGGACTTTTCTATTAGCGTGGAATATACCTTTATTTATATAGCTCTTCCTTATTATATTTAATCATAGTTTTGTAGTTTTCTTTATATAGATCTTATATGTCTTGTTAGATTTATACCAAAGCACTGCATTTTGAAGGCTGATTACTTATAATGTAAGTAGGAATATGTTTTTATTTTCAGATTTTACTTGTTAATTGCTAGTGCATAGGAAAATCATTAACTTTTATATTCTAACCTCATATTCTGCTGACTTGATATGATTGCTTATTAGCTTTGGGAGTTTTTTTGTAGATTCTTTTTTTTCATTTTCTACATAAATTATTTTTATATCATCTGTAAAGAAGGTTTATTATCTCAGCCTATATAACTTGTTTTGTTGCATTCACCAAGACTTCCAATATGATGTTGAAAAGCAGTGGTAACGGGAATCCTTGCATTGTTCCTGATCTCACTAGGAAAGCTTTACCTTCCCACCAATAAGTATGATGTTAGTTGCAGGTTTTTAATAGATGTTCTTTATCAAGGTGAAAAAATTTCTGTCTATTCTTAGTTTACTTAGAGTTTTTTTTAAGAATTTTTTTCTCTCCACACAGTAATAGTAGATGAAACACAGAAGCTTTATTTTGTTTCAATCCCTATCCTTCCCCACTTGGCTTCCCCTCCTCCCTTTCCCTATTCTTCTTCCTCTACTGATCTGCTTCCACTCTTTTATTGATTTATTTTTTTTTAAATATTTTTTTAGTTGTAGATGGACACAATGTCTTTATTTTATTGCTTTGTATGTGGTGCTGAGGATCGAACCCAGGGCCTCACGCATGCGAGGCAAGTGCTCTACCACTGAGCTACAATCCCAGCCCCTTATTGATTTATTTTTGGTGGGTACTTTCTACAAATACATAAAGATAAAATTCCCTTTGGTAACATTTGTATGTGTATATAACACGATTTTGTTAAATTCGTTCCATATTTTCCCCTTTATCTTCCTCCCTTCCTCTCTCTCCTTCTACTCCATTGATCTTCCTTCTGTCTTTATGATATCCAATCCCCTCCCTACCTTCTTTTCCTTATTTTGCTCTATGATAGAAAACAGTTGGCTGATTTTCTGAGTCTGGTTTATTTCACTTAGCATGTCTTTCTCCATCTCCATCCTTCTACTGGCAAATGCCATTCTTTCATTATTTTTATGGCTGAGTAAAACTCCATTATGTATACATGACACATTTTCCTGATGCATTCATCTATTGATGGGCATCTGGGTTGATTACATAATTTGGCTATTGTGAATTGTTCTGCTATAAACATTTTGGTGTTGTATCATTATAGCATGATTTTAGTGAGATAGCTGGGTAATATGGTGGTTCCATTCCTAGTTTTCTGAAGGATCTTCCTACTGCTTTTCAAAGTGGTTGTACAGATTTGCAGTCCCACCAACAATGCATGTTAGTCAGAGTTTTGAATCATTAATAGGTATTGGATTTTGTCAGATCTACCTATATGATCATGTGTTTTTTCTTTTCTAGTCTGTTGACATGATAGGTGGATTACATGAATTGGTTTTCTAATGTTAAATTTGCCTTGCAAACCTGGGAAAAACCCCATCTGGTGTCGAGCAATCCTTTTATACACTGTAAGATTTTATTTCACTAATATTTTGTCCGGTTTTATTGCATCTTTGCTCATGAGTGATTGCTATGGCTTGGATATGGTTCCCTAAAGATATGTGTGCAGAAGCTTAGTTCCCATTATAATGATATTGAGAGATGATGAATAGAGGTGGGTCGAATGGAAAGCCATTAGGTGGGGATACCATCTTCAGAAATTAGTAGGTCAGATCTCCTGGGATCAGTTTCATCCCTGTGAGATTTTAGATTTTTATAATTTCCACCGTCCTAGCTCAACCTCTTGGTTCTTGTTTCACCACGTGAGCTCTTTCACATGTGCCACTTACCATGTTGTAATACAGCCAAAGGGCTCTTGCCAGATGCCAGTGCAATGCTGTTGGACTTTCCAGCCACAATAATCATGAGCCCAAATAACACCCCCTGCCACTCTTTTATTTACAAGTTGCCCAGCCTTAGGTATTTTGTTAGGGCAACACAAAATGGACTAACAGGGAATACTGATCAATCACTTTCTTTTTGTAATGTCTTTGTCTGGTTTTAGTATTTTGGTAATGCTGACCTCATAGAATGAGTCAGAACATATTTCCTCTGCTTCTATCTCCTGAAAGGTATTGTAGAGAATTGGTATAATTTCTTCCTTCAAAGTTTGGTAAAATTCATCAGAGAACACATCAGAGCCTGGTACTTTGTGTTTCAGTAGGCTAGTAATTAGGGATTTAGTTGCTTTAATGAACATGGTGCTATTCTGTTAAGTTAAGTAGATATAAGCCAATTCTATTTCTTCTTTATGAATTTTGGTAGGTTATATCTTTCAAGAAATTGGTCCACTTAAATCTAGGTTATCAAATATGTTAGTATAGAGTTATTTCCTTGATTATTCTTTTAATGCTCATGGGATTTGCAGTGATGTCCCCACTTCCATTTTTGATCTTAGTAATTTGTGTCATTTTCTTTTTTTCTTAGATTGACTATAAGCTTATCAATTGTATCAATCTTTTCAAAGAACTAGATTTTGGTTTTATTGATCTTTCTCTTGATCTATTTTTAATTACATTGAATTTTGCTCTAATATTTCTTTTTTTATTTGTTCTAATTAGTTATACATGACAGCAGAATGCATTTGATTTATTGTACACAAATGGGGCACAAATTTTTATTTCTCTGGTTGTACACGGTGTAAAGTCACAGCATATATGCAGTCATATATGTACCTAGGGTAATGATGTCTACCCCATTCCACCATCTTTCCTTTCCCTCCTCTTTGCCCAAAGTTCCTCCATCATGGATCAACATTCACTTACCAGAGAGAAGATTTGGCCTTTGGTTTTTTTGGGATTGGCTTACTTCACTTAGCATGATATTCTCCAACTCCATCCATTTACCTGCAAATGCCACAATTTTATTCTCTTCTATTGCTGAGTAATAGTCCATTGTGTATATGTACCACAGATTCTTTATCCATTCATCTATTGAAGGGCATCTAGGTTGGTTCCACAGTTTAGCTATTGTGAATTGAGCTGCTGTAAACATTGCAGTGGTTGCATCACTGTAGTGTGCTGTTTTTAAGGCCTTTGGGTATAGACCGAGGAGTGGGATAACAGGGTCAAATGGTGTTTCCATTCCAAGTTTTCTAAGGAATCTCCATATTGCTTTCTAGAGTGTTTGCACCAATTTGCAGTGCCACCAGCAAGGTATGAGTGTACCTTTTTCCCCACATACTTGCCAACACTCATTAGTGTTTGTATTTTTAATAATTGCCATTCTGACTGGAATAAGATGAAATCTTAGTTTTGATTTGCATTTCTCTGATTACTAGAGATGTTGAACATTTTTTCATATATTTGTTGATAAATTGTATATCTTCTTCTGAGAAGTGTCTGTTCAGTTCCTTTACCCATTTATTGATTGAGTTATTTATTTATTATTTTTGGTATTAAGTTTTTAGAGTTCTTTATATATCCTGGAAATTAGTGCTCTATCTGATGTGCATGTAGTAAAGATGTTCTTCCACTCTGTGGGCTCTCTCTTCACATTGATTGTTTCCTTTGCTGAGAAGAAGCTTTTTAGTTTGAATCCATCCCATTTATTAATTCTTGACTTCACTTGTTGTGCTTTATGAGTCTGTTAAGGAAGTCAGACTTTAATCCAACATGATGAAGATTTGGACCTATTTTTTCTTCTATTAGGTGCAGGGTCTCCTAGGTCCTTGATCCACTTTGAGTTGAGTTTTGTGCATGGTGAGAGATAGTGGTTTAATTTCATTTTGCTGTATATGGATTTCCAGTTTTCCCAGCACTATTTGTTGAAGAAACTATCTTTTTGCCAATGTATGTTTTCAGCACCTTTGTCTAGTACAAGGTAAGTGTATTTATGTGAGTTTGTCTCTGTGTCTTCTATTCTGTACCATTGGTCTACATGTCTATTTTGGTGCCAATACCATGCCATTTTAGTTACTATAGCTCTGTAGTTAGTTTAAGGTCTGGTATTGTGATGCCTCCTGCTTTACTCTTTTTGCTAAGGATTGCTTTGGCTATTTTGGTCTTCAAAAATGAAGACCAAATAAAGGCTTTCCTAGACAAAAGTTGAGGGAATTTATTGCCAGTACACTTGCAATTTCATGCAAGAAATGTTAACAGAAAGTTTTTAAAGACAGTGAAAATAATATAGGCCAGAATCTCAGATCTTTTTTCCAAATGAAATTCATGATTACTTTTTCTATTTTTATGAGGAATGTTGTTGGGATTTTAATTGGAGTTGCATTAAATCTGTATAAAGCTTTTGGTAGCATGGCCATTTTGAAAATATTAATTCTTCCTATTCAAGAACATGGAAGATCTTTCCATCTTCTAAGGTCTTCTTCAATTTATTTCTTTAGTGTTCTGCAGTTTTCATTGTATAGGTCTTTCAACTCTTTTGTTAGATTGATTCCCAAGTACTTTTTTTTTTGAAGCTATTGTAAATGAGGTAGTTTTTCTAATTTCTCTTTCTGAGTGTTTATCATTGATGTATAGAAATGCATTTGATTTATAAGTATTAATTTTATATCCTGCTACTTTGATGAATTCATTCTAGAAGTTTTCTGGTGGAATTTTTTAGATCCTTTAAGTACAGAATTAAGTCATCAGCAAATAATGATAGTTTGGGTTCTTCTTTTCCTATTCATATCCCTTTAATTTCTTTCATCTGTCTAATTGCCCTGGCTGGAGTTTCAAGGACTATGTTGAAAAGGTGGTGAGAGAGGACATCGCTGTCTTGTTCCAGTTCTTAGAGGGAATGCTTCCAACTTTTCTCCATTTAGAATTATGATGGCCTTGGGCTTAGTGTAGATAGCTTTTACAATGTTGAGGTATGTTCCTACTACTCCTAGTTTTTCTAGTGTTTTGAACACTAGAAAGGGTGTTGTATTTGATCAAATGCTTTTTCTGCATCTATTGAGATAATCATATGATTTTTATCTTTAAGTCCATTGATGTGATGAATTATGTTTATTGATTTCCATATGTTGAACCAATCCTGCATTCCTGGGATGAACCTCACTTGATCATGGTGCACTATCTTTTTAATATGTTTTTGTATGTGATTTGTCTGAATTTTACTGAGAATTTTTGCATCTATGCTCATCAGGGATATTGGTCTGAAGTTTTCTTTCCTTGATGTGTCTTTGTCTGGCTTAGGTATTAGAGTGAACTAGCCTCATAGAATGAGTTTGGAAGGGTTCCCTCCTTTTCTATTTCATAAAATAATTTGAGGAGTATTGGTATTAATTCTTCTTCAAAGGTCTTGTAGAACTCAGCTGAGAATCCATCTGGTCCTGGGCTATTCTTACTGACTATAAGCTTATCAATTTTATTGACCTTTTCAAAGAACTAGATGTTGGTTTCATTGATCTTTCTATTGATCTGTTTTTAATTACATTGAATTGTACTCTAATATTTCTTTTCTTGTACTTACTTTGGATTTAGTTTCCTTTTACTCCCTAGCTTACTCCCTAGTTTCCTGAAGTAGATTATTGATTTTACATCTTTTATCTTTTCTAAATATGCTTTCAATGCTTTAAATTTCCCTCCAAGCACTGCTTTCATTGCATCTTTATAAATTTTAGATTATGTTATCATTTTCCTTTACTGCAAAATATTTTAAAATTTCTTTTGAGATTTCTTCTTTGACCCTAGAATTATTTAGAAATATGTCATTCAATTTCCAAGTTTTTTTTTTTTTTTTTGAGGGGAGGCAGTGGGTAGGAGGCAGGCACAGGGGAAATTTTCAACTATCTTTGTGTTAGTGATTTCTATTTTAATTCCACTGTCGTTTTAGAGCAGACATTGTATGATTTTTTTTTAATTTGTTGAGGGGTGTTTTATAAAGCATGTGGTCTACAATAAAGAATGTTCCATATAAGCTTGGAAAAAATGTCTATTCTGTTGTTAGGTGAAATAGTATATAAATATTAATTTTATTCTTTGATAGTTCTGTTGAATTCAACTATGTCCTAATTCTCTGACTTCTGCCTCTGTACATTTCTGATGGAAGAGTATTGAAGTCTCCAGCTATAATAGTTGATTATTCTGCTTCTTCTTGCATTTCTGCCAGGTTTGCTTCCTGAATTTAGACATTCTGTTGTTAGATATCTACATGTTAAAGATTATTATGTCTTCTTGAAGTAATGTCCTGTTATCATTATGCACCATCCCTCTTTATCCTTGATAACTTTCCTTGCTATAAAGTATACTGCATCTAAAATTAATATGGCTATTCTCACTTGCTTTTGATTAGTGTCAGCATAGTTTATCATTCCCTATCCATTTACATTATATAGATACAGATAGAGCTTTATATTTAAAGTATTTTTCTTATAGATAGCATCTAGTTGGGTCTTAGTTTTTGATTCACTTTGACAATTTCTGTTCTTTAAATGGTGTTCTTAGACAACTGGCTTTCAAAGTTTGATATCTATAACTACATGTTTATAACTATTTGATATCTGTAACTATTGATATAGTTAGATTAATATCTTCCATATTTGTTACTGTTCTTATATTTCAACCTTGTTCTTTGTTCCTTTTTCTATTTTCCTATCTTTTTCTGCCGCCTTTGGTTTTACTAAGGATTTTGTAAGATTCCGTTTCTTCTCCTTTATAGTACCAGTTACACTTTTTTAAAAACCTTTTTAGTCCTTATCATGGAAGTTGCAATATACATTTAAAATTAATTAAATTCTATTTTCAAATAATATTCTCTTATTTCCTGAAAAGTGTGAGTACCTTATAATAACAAGATATTCCTAATTCCTGTTCTCTCTCCTATTCTTTGTATCATTTAATTTATATATAGATACACACATATTCCCACACAAACATACATCATGAATTACATTGTTGTGATTACTGGAACAAACTCATCTGTCAGATGAATTAAGAATAAGAAAAAACAACATATTTTATATTACTTTAAATTTTTCTTAGATGCTCTCCCTTCTCTGTGTAGATCTGAGATTCTGGTCTATATTATTTTCACTGTCTTTAAAAACTTTCTGTTAACATTTCTTGCATGAAATTGCAAGTGTACTGGCAATAAATTCCCTCAACTTTTGTCTAGGAAAGCCTTTATTTGGTCTTCATTTTTGAAGAATAATTTTGCAGGGTCAGAATTCCAATATAGTGTAGTTTTGTTTTTATTTTATTTTTCCTTCTCTCAATACTTTGTTGTTGTTGTTTTGTCTCAACACTTTAAGATTTTGCTACACTCTTTTCTTGCTTGCATGGTTTTGAGAAGTTGAATGTGATACTTATCTTTGCTCCTTTATAGATAAAATGTTCTTTTCTCTGCCTTCTTTCAAATAGTTTTCTTTGTCTTTGATTTTCTTTAATTGAATATTATATGCCTAGGTGTAGTTTTATTGGCATTTGTCCTGATTGATATTTTCTCAGCTTCCTGGATCTGTGGTTTGGTGTCTAATTTTAATTTGGGGAAAATTCTCAAATCATTATTGTTTCAAATATTTATCTTTTGTCCCTTCCTCTGTTCTTCTTCTGGTATTCCCATTGCGCATATTTTTATCTTTTGTAGTTATTGCCTAGTTCTTGGATACTCTGTTAGTTTCTCAGTCTTTTTTCTCTTTGCTTTTCCAGTTTTCTTTTTTTCTTTTTTGGCTTGTTTGTTTGTTTTCTGTTGATATAGTCTCAAGTCCAGAGATTCTTTCTTCAGGTGAGTCCAGTCTAGGAAGTCTATCAAGGGCATTACTCATTTTTGTCAGTGTTTTTGATCCATAGAATTTCTATTTGGTTTTTTCTAAGAATTTCTATTTCTTTGTTGATATTACCTGTCTTGCATGCTGTCCACTTTATTCATGGAGCTTTTAGCATAGTAACCATAGGTATTTTAAATTCCCTGTCTAGTAATTCTAATATGCCTTCCATGTCTGAATCTGGTTCTGATGCTTGACTCACTCTTTAAATTGTGTTTTCTGCCTCTTGGTATGCCTTGATTTTTTTTTTTTGTAGTTGGATATGATGTGCTGGGACTGCCTTTAGAGATGTGGTGCTAGGGTGTGGAAGTGGGAAACTGTTCTATGGTGCAATGATTTTGTCTGTTTTTTAGTGAGCCCGTGCTTCTAGAAAGGGTACTTTAGAAGGACTTCTCAGCTCTGCCCCTGCCCACACCTTAGGTGGAATAAAATGGCTAGAGGGGACTGGAGTTGTGTAACTCCCTTCCCCTAAATTAGTTGAGTTCTAACAAAACCCCAATATATTAGGCTCTGTTAAGTTGTTTCTCCTGAAGGCAGACTTTGTTAAAAAGAACAGAATGCTCTAGGGTTATTTTGAAATACTTACTGTTTGCCTCTCCCTGCTAAAATCCAAGGCTAGGTGGTGGTCTGCTGTGCGACTGGGCCTGAGAGTGGAGTGGGGTCTGTGCCTGGGAATTTACCACTATGTCAATCGAAATCGAGTCTTCAGATGTGATCTGTCTGATTATACAGTCAATACCTGAAGGAGAACAGTTTACATCGGGCATTAGCCACCTTACAGGAGGAGACTACTGTGTCTCTGAATACCGTAGGCAGCATTGAGAGTTCTGTGGCTGACATTAATAGTGGTCATTGGGATACTGTTCTACAGGCTATCCAGTCCTTGAAGTTGCCAGATAAAACCCTTATTGACCTCAATGAGCAAATTGTTCTGGAATTGATAGAGCTCCATGAATTGGGTGCTTCCAGGTCACTTCTGAGATAGACTGACCCCATGGTCATATTAAAACAAACACAGCCAGAGCGGTATATTCATCTGGGGAACCTCTTGGCAAGGTCTTATTTTGATCCTCGCGAGGCATATCCAGATGGAAGTAGCAAAGAAAAGAGAAAAGCAGCAACTGCTCAGGGCTTAGCTGGGAAAGTTAGTGTGGTCACCATCTCGTCTCATGGTGTTGCTGGGACAGGCACTAAAGTGGCAGCAGCACCAGGGATTGCTTCCTCCTGGTGTGACCATAGACTTGTTTCGTGGCAAAGCAGCTGTCAAAGATGTGGAAGAGGAAAAGTTTCCTACACAGCTGAGCAGGCACATTAAGTTTGGTCAGAGTTCACATGTGGAGTGTGCTCGATTTTCTCCAGATGGTCAGTATCTGGTCACTGGGTCTGTTGGTGGATTCACTGAGGTATGGAACTTTACTACTGGAAAAATCAGGAAGGATCTTCAGTAGCAGGCCCAGGGTAACGTCACGATGATGGATGATGCTGTTCTCTGCATGTGTTTTAGTAGAAATACAGAATTGTTAGCAACTGGAGCCCAAGATGGAAAAATTAAATTCTGGAAAATTCAGAGTGGACAGTGTTTAAGGAAATTTGAGAGGGCACACAGTAAAGGTGTTACTTGTCTGAGTTTTTCTAAGGATAGCAGTCAGATCCTTAGTGCCTCTGTTGACCAGACAATTAGAAGTCATGGTTTAGAGTCTGGGAAAACCCTGAAGGAATTTTGTGGCCATTCCTCCTTTGTTAATGAAGCAACATTTACACAAGATAGACATTATATTATTAGTGCATCCTCTGATGGCACTGTAAAGATCTGGAATATGAAGACTACAGAATGTTCAAATGCCATTAAATCCCTGGGAAGTACTGTGGGGACAGACATTACTGTCAACAGTGTGATTCTGCTTCCTAAAAATCCAGAGCATTTTGTGGCATGCAACAGATCAAACACAGTGGTCATCATGAACATGCCAGGGCAGATTGTCAGAAGCTTCAGCTCTGGTAAAAGAGAAAGTGGTGACTTTGTTTGCTGTGTCCTCTCTCCCCCGTGGTGAATGGATCTACTGTGTGGGGGAGGACTTTGTGCTCTACTATTTCAGCACAGTCACTGGCAGACTGGAGAGAACTTTGACAGTTCACAAGAAGGATGTGATTGACATCGCACATCACCTTCATCAAAACCTGATTGCTGCCTATAGTGAAGATGGATTCCTAAAGCTCTGGAAACACTAATACAACTTTTCAAAAACTAGCTTGCAAGCATGTATTTAAGTGAGGACATATTCATGTGCTGCTCTTTTGCTTCTTTAGGCCAGCTTTTCTAAGCAAAGAAATTGTCTGAGTTAGCCATGGGAATAATTTTGTGAAAATGTTTGCTTGAGTAGCAATCACCCTTTCTAAAAAATATTTTTAAGGTATTAGTTTATCTGCTTCTAAGTGGGGCATTCATTTATGTTTTCATTTATCTTCTTCCTGGAGAGTGAAATGATGGTATTTCTAGAAAGAAAAAAAAAGTACTCCTTTGATTATTTGAAATGCTGATTAAAATGTGCCTCCCATCTTAAAACTTGTAAATAAGTATCCACATATTCAATAGCTGGGGTTTTTTTGTTGATTTTTTTTAAAGATGTTAATAAACTTTACACTTTAAAAAAATGCAAGGCAATTTTTCTCTATTGACTATGATAATTTAGTTGAGCTCCTGGAAGTAAAACTCACACAAATATGGGGGTCTCCTATTACCAAGGCCCCTTGGAGTTTTTCTTTCTCAGACTTGCCCACTCTGAGCCTCTAGCAATTTGTTAATTACAGTTTAGATTTTCCTGCCCTGGCATATTTCCAGGGAGGTTTCTGCTTCAGTAAGTTTTGTTTCTCTGTATTTGTCTGTCTGTCTGGGGCCAGTGGTTTGTCTTGCAACCTCACCTCTCTGACATATCCAAGAGGAGTTGTTTATTCTTTCAGTTTGTTCCACTTTTTCCTTCTTGCTAGGATGGAATGGTGACTTCCAAACCAGCCTAGAAAATGCTTTTATTTTTCAATTGTACAAAACATTTTATTTTGAGATATTTTTATTTCTGTAGAGAATAGAGATAGTATAGAAACCCTGAATACATCCAGCTTCTCCTAATACTAATATTTCATAGAACCATGGTACACTTATCAAAAATAGAAAACTAGAGTTGGCCCAGTACTATTAACTGAACTGTATGTAGACTTTATTTGGATTTACCCAGTATCAAATAGTATCAAATCAATTTTGAAATGACTTTATTCAGGTAATCTTTTCAAATTTCCATTAAATTATCTTGCAGTAAAGTAATGGTCTTGGGAGATGTCAGAAATATTTTTCTAAAATGCAGTTAATGGCCCCAGTAGGTTTTTCTGTGTCAATTTTTGTTGTCTTTCATAGTTTTGTTTCTCTTTGCCATGTGTCAGCTTCTTTCTATCAGTTCATTGACTACTAACATTATGTATCTCCCTTCTCTTTCTAGTTTCCTGTCTCTGTTCTTCTCTGTGTTGCAGAAGAATTTCTAGAGTAGCATGCAAACTAAGTTTAAATATTTTCTGATAAAAAAAACTGGGAAATACAACAAGACAAGTCCAAATCTTTGTGACAACTCTGCTGTGACTCAGAGGCCTTTAAAAGCAACCCAGTGCAGGTGTCTGGATAGTGGAGATGCTGGATAACTGACCGACATTTGGATAAATGAAGGGCTGCTAGAAGAGGCCCATGGAAACATACACAGCTTCTCTGCCACAGGGTTTCCCTGGGAACGTCCCCATTCATGATTTTGGGTGTCAGCAAGATTTTCCTAGTGTCCTTCACAGAGGGAAACTAAAACCCCCCAAAAACGTCCATATCAGGGCTATGACTGAAAGAGGACTGTGTGGAGGGAATTATACCTCCCCCTACACCCACAGAGAAGATATGGCATTGAACGTAGAGAAATAGAAAGAGACATTACAGATGCATTTTCTGCATGTGCAACACATAAGGTCTCGGTGATGATCAACAGAATACTTGCCAACATCCTTTGTAACTAATTCAAATGCCAGACAATGTTACAAGGTCATTTCATTCTGTATCTGTTCAACAAATATTTCCATAGATTCTATGATATTCTTCACCTTGCATGAAGTATCAACGGCTACATATGAAATATTAAAAATAGATAAGACTGAGAAGCACTAACAACATAAAGGGCTGACTCCACCAATCACCAGCTGAGGGACCTCTGGCAAATCTTAAACTCTGAAGTTTCAGTTTCCACAGGTGTGGAATACAAACATAAACTAAGAGTGCTGACAGTATAGACAATAAAAACATTAAATACAATATTTTAAAAGCACACAGTGCAGAATCAGATAGAGGGCTGAAAGATTGGCACCTCTTAAGATGTGGACTCAGAAGGCCAGGCATGTGCCTTATCTGACACCTGACATTAGTAGGTAAAATTTGTGCTTCTACAGAAAATAAATGCTAATGGATGTGTAGGTAGGTTTCTGGAAGGAGATGGATGTTGATCTGGGTCATAAAGGGTAGGTAGGATTTGGATGTGGCAGAATGTGGGAAGATGGTGTAGACATGGAAGTCAGGGGTCATGGATGGTACATCACTGAGAACACTTTGACCTACAAGGGTTAGAATGCCTACTTAAAATTAACGTAAACAATGAGGTCATTTATCAGTTTATAATATAGAGCATGCAAAGTTTGGTAGTTTTGGGTTTGGTTCTTGTGGTGATTCAACAGTATTGTGGAAGGCACCAGATGCTTTGCATATTCCCACCCTGCTTCTCAGTCTGTTCTTTTTCATCTTAGGATGCTCCCTGTCAGGGTCATAAAAGGGCTGCCACAGCTTCAAATGTCACATCCTCCTAACACAACCTCAGCCACATGCAAGAAGACAGACACTTTTTGCACAATTATTTAAAGCATTCTTCAGAGGACTGCCCTAGCAGACCCTCAGGTTTGGAAGGAAGATCACAAGCCACATCCTGAGCTGTTATGTATGTGGCATTCTTGCTTCTACAATGGGTAGTCTCTGCCAGGAAGAAAGAAGAAGGTGTAGGTACATGTTTTCAAGAATGTAACTCATAGTGTCTAGCCAGGTTGTCAGTCCATTTATACATACTGAAGAAAGACAAAAGACAGATGTATTGGGAAGATACAGGGATGTCTCATGGATTGCCAGAACAAGGAGTTTACTGGCCTTCACTAGTATTAAAATAAGGAGGATGGGTTTCTTCAGGGTCTAACATTCTTCCCCCACTAACCAAAACCATATAGTGTCTTAACTGTTTTTCTCTGCACATTAATTTCTGTCTTTCTAATCAATCTTTTTCCCCTTCTATGAGAAAAGGGGCCAAATCTGGCTCCCCAGGTGGTGGATCCCATTCTCCCTCCAGTCACTACCAGACCAGGATCATGTTTCTGAGTTCCCAGTTATGTATTTCTGGGAGACAGAGACAAGGTGGCCTACCCTGGGCCTGTGCTGTCCTGTCAGTCAGGGCTATGGCTAGAAGGCCGAGCCTCCTAAGGGGGAAAGCTGGACAATGGTGACAGAAGCCTCCTACAGTGAAGAAGCACATTTAGGAGATGGATGTTTGGTGGTGTGGGCTGAGCACTCTTGAAGGAAGCAATGGAAGCAATCCTGGTCCTGTTGCAGTTGCAGGTGTCTGTGCAGCAACCAATATGCTGAGGAAGAAAGAAACCCCCTTGTATGAGAGTGCTGAAACACCACAGGTACATCTCCTGGAGAGCGGGACGGGCAGTGCAGTGGGGCCATGTTGTTAAGGGCATTTGCACTCACTTTCTGGCCCAGGCTGAGAACCCAGACTAGGACCCTGCTTCTCAGCAGTCCCACCTGGAGTCAGTGATGGCAGCAGGCCCATCGCCCTGTGCAAGGTCCTTGTCTCTCCCACCACCTTTACTGATTCTCTTGCTCAGGACCTCGTCTTTTGTCTTCTAGAGATTGGTCTCAGCATCTTGGTCGTCCCACCCATTCCCCCAATGCAGCCAGTGTTCACTTCACTCTCCATCACCTAAGCATTCAGCCCGGCCTCCTCCATCTGCTAAGACCCTCGGCAGTGATGCCTTCACCTCCCTCAGGCCTC
Source organism: Geosciurus inauris (assembly GCA_004024805.1). Lineage (NCBI taxonomy): Eukaryota > Metazoa > Chordata > Mammalia > Rodentia > Sciuridae > Geosciurus > Geosciurus inauris. Next base: position 213,887 of record PVHX01000025.1, read on the forward strand.
ATCTCTCGGCATTCTCGGCCTGGCTGTGTAGGATATCCTCGCCTCTGCACAACCCTGCATGCCATTTCCTGCCTCTGTGCCTTTGCCAGCCCATGCCTGTGCCTGGAAAGCCCTCACTGCCCCTGTGTCCAGCACATCATCAGGTCCTTTCAGCTGTACCTTCAAGGTGTATCCTGAAGCCAACTACTTCTCACGACCTCCACCACTACCATGATACAACTCTGAGCCACACACAATCCCAGCGATTCAGAAAACCAACATAGGAGGATCACAAGTTCAAGGGCAGCCTGGATAACTTAGTGAGAATGTCACAAAATAAAATATCAAAAGGGTTGGGAACGTAATTCAATGGTAGAGTTCAATCCCCAGTATTTAAAAAAAAAAAGTCACCTGTGGTCAGTAAAATAAATGACCACCCAAAGAAGTCCACATCCTAATCTCCAGTACCTGTGAACATGTTACTTTATATGGCAGAAGACACTCTGTAGATGTGATTAGGCTATACCTCTTGAGACGGCGAGATTGTCTGGGAGGCTCTGGGTGGCCTCACTGTAATCATGTAATCACAAGCATCCTTATGGGCAAGAAGCAGAAGGATCCAATCATAGAGGAAGATGTGATGATGGAAGCAGAAGTTGGATCAATGGGGCCACAAGTCAAGGAATGTGGGAGTCTTCTAGAAGCTAGAAAAGGCAAGGAACGAATTCTTTCACAGAGACCTCAAGAAGAGCACTGCTCTACCCACACCTTGATTTCAGCCCTGGAAGACCCATTTTGGACTTATTAAGCTCCAGAACTATAAGATAATTAATTTGTATTGTATAAGCCACTAAGTTTATGGTAATTTACTACAGCAGGAATAGGAAACTAATACTCCCCTTAATTTGCCTCTGGCCTCCTAGTCCAACCTCATTCCAGTCCAATCTCCATACCACAGCCCAGCGATATTACAAAGCATAAAGTCCTCCTGAGCTCACTCTGCCTATAGCCTTGGCCAGCTTCCTATTGTTCTTAGGATGAGGACAACAGTCTTGGCCAAGTAGCCTCTGGGGACTCTGCACCTCATCTCAGACTATTGAGCACCCTGTCCTGTCTCACCACTGTGGACCTTGGCACTTCCTGGTCCTCTGCCTTCATCCTCTTCCTCTTGGCCTAGTCAACCCTTAGCCATCTTTCAGTTCTCATTTCCTGTCACTTCCTTGGTCACCCTACCCTAACATGCTAACCAAGGCCACATTCCCCTGACATACTCTCTTAGTGCCACCAAATCACTCCTAACATTTCTCCTGACTATAATTTTATACCTGACTGTCGGTCTCTTACACTACACTATGAGTGCGTCTATTTTCCACAGTGTCTGAACCATGGTAGGCATGCAAAATATTTTTTTTTTCTTCTTTGCAGTGTCAGGGATGGAATCCAGGGCCTCACATATGACAAGGAGTCACTAGCAATCAGGTGATCTCTGAACCTGATCTAGATCACCTTTCCTTTTTTTATTTTCAAAGCAGAATCTAAGTTGCCCAGACTGGCCTCAAACTAATGATCCTCCTGCCACAGCCTCCCAAGTAGCTGCAATTATAAACATATGGTACTATGCCTGGCTCACAGTACATTTTTATTTTATTTTATTTTTTTATTTTTTTTAAGACATTTAGTTTTTTTTTAGTTTTAGATGGACAGAATATATTTTATTTTTATGTGGTGCTGAGGATCGAACCCAGTGCCTCACGCATGCCAGGCGAGCACGCTACCACTGCACCATAACCCCAGCCCCACAATACATTTTTAAATAAGTGGCTGAATGAACAAAGGGCCTAAGAGTTAAAGGTCTCATTCTGAACATTGAAAAAATACTCACTATAAAATCTTCACTCCTTGGTCTTTAAGATTGCAGGTTTGTTTTTGTGTGTGTTGGGGGGCAGGTAGTCCAGGGGCGATGCTAGGTGTTGAACCCTGGACTTTACACAGGCTAGGTAAATTCTTTACCACTGAGCTGCGGTCCCAGCTGGGGATTGAACCTGCCTGAGGATTGAATCTCTTTAAATTGAGGCAACTCCTATTTTAATAATTAAAACATCTTGCGTGAGCGAGCACTGTGGTGAGGGGAGGGCTGTGGTGATACGTAATAAAGTCTAATCATTTCCTGATAACGCCAGGCTGGGCAGGCAGAGGGGGCTATTATTACGTTTCTAATTACTGTGTCCAGGCTGCTGCAAGTGCAATGCTAATTGCTCAGTGAATGGATTGTAGACTCAGGTAATTACCAAACCTAATGTGGTTCCTGTCATGTTTGAGTAAATTATTGTAAAGGGAAAAAGCAACCCAGCTTGAAGGGAACTGCCTGGTGTACTGCTGTTGCTTGGGAAACCACAGTACTTCTTCATAAGGATACAAAGCCGCCAGGTACACTGATTCACCTGGAGTTGGCTTTCCACTAGTGGAGCTGCCGGACACTCAATCAGATCGCTCATCAAACAGAGTTGCAAGAGTTTAGCCAGCCTGACACATGATGATTTCTCTGTGTGTGTGTTCATTTATAAAACCATCTCTTTCAGCTATGTGATCAGTTAACAGTGAGCAAATACATTTGATCAATTCCTAAGGAAAAGATTTTTGCAATGAATCAATGCCCAGAGCAGCCAGAACATTTAGGGTAATACACAGAGCTAGTAAGTGGCAGAGCAAGGATTTGAACTTGACATTCCTCCTCAGGAGCTCATATTTGTAACCATTCTGCAGTTACCTACTTCTTTGACTCTAAGAAAATCATGCTTTCTGAACCTTATTTTTATTTCCAGTGAAGGTTTCTCCACCCACTGTGGGTCTTCTTCTGCTAAAGCATTTGTAGATGTTAATTTTAGGTATTAGGTAAGTGGGACTAACTTCCACATTTAGGTCATACAACTAGCCGGCATGAGATTTGGGATTTGAATGCTGTTCTGTTTGCCTGCAGTGCAAACAGAACACTAGCACTAGCAGTGTTTGCTATCTTTTCTCTTGATATTCCCCACATCCAGGATGTGTAGATGCCCATGAACATGTTCATAGACTGCTGGGGGTTCCAGTACCCTACTTATAGAAACATTGCAGGAAATTTACCACCATCACTGCAACATCAGGGTGATCTACCTGCAGTTAGGGGCCCTGAATTCAGGCACTATTCATTTATGGGCAGCCATCCAGATGATCCCAAATCTGTTCATGTTATTTGCTATCAAAGTAAAAACACCAAAGTTAAAAATATATAACACATGGAGACTTGGGAATACCCCGTCTAGACAGTACCTCAGAATGGGCTGCACTTGAGATGCTATCTTGATGTGACTTGATCCTGCCAACAAAGGCTGAGACTAGTCTCTCCTTTCTGTGCATATCACCACCATAATCAGGTAAGAGGGTCCACCCAGGTATTGTGAGTAGAAAATCCATTCATCTGCTCCCTCCTATATCTGCAGAGAGCAACTGCCATTCTGCTGGTCTCTGGAGAGAAGAGCCTGCACCGAGAGTGTCCACTCGAGTCCCACCCCTCTTTAATAGTCCTCCTGGCAAGTGACTCATTAGCACATGGGAAGCAGACACTCAGGAAAGATGTGTGCAAGGCTGCTGTGGAGGTGCACAGTGCTGTAAAGATCCCATGCTTTCTGTGACAGTGCATCTTCTTACATGATCACGACTCTGGGATTGCCTTCTCAACCAGAGCACCCTGTTTGTGTAAGCTCTCTGTAGGGGATGGTGCCATTGACTGTCAGGGAAAGTGAACTTTCCTGAAAAGCCATAGAACAGGACAAAGTTGGGGAACATGCTTTCAGATTAAGAGTATGATCATCATGTGCACTGTGACCTCGGAGAAACAGCTTAACTGCTCTGATCCTCAGTTTTCTCACCTGTAAAATGGATCTAAGTAGAGTGCTGCCACTTACGGTTGTGAAAAGCAAAATAAATAAATAAAATAATGTATGTAATTATTAAAAATTATACTTGGCATACATCCTAATTCTTCAATATAATGATTTCTTGCTATGAACATTAAAGTTTTTTCTGTACAAGCATCTATTTTCAGCAAATCCCTACCCCTCCAATACTAGAGTATAGCCTCACTTTTCAGGGGGGTTTGGATTTGAGTTCCCTTCTGAAGATCCATATCTAAGTCATTAAGCAGTGCTGCTCAAGGACAAGCCAAGGGTGGGAATCTGGCCAGAGTCCTGGCCAGGCCCTGCTTCTCACCATGATGTTCAGGATCCCCATGCAGCTTCTTGGAGCACACTTGTTTTTTCTTTGTAAGATTGGTCTTTTTGCCTGCCTGGCTTGGCCTACAGATACTGTGACTGTGAAAGGAGTCCACAATTGGAAAGCAATTGCTGCTGCTCTAGCATACATACAAAGAATGCTTACAATTCTAATAAGAGAGGAAGGAAAGGCAAAACCAGGGAGTCTTCTACATCTTGAGGCCTTTTAAGTTTTACCTAAATAAGAAATAAAAGAGGAAAACATTTTTAAATAATTCAGAGCCATGCCTATATCATCATTATTATTGCATACTCTTGGCCAAAGGGGGTATTGAGCAAAAGATGTGGACAGAATGAGTTTAGCTTTATGGTAGTGAGCTTCTACTGTGTGCCAGACCCTGTGCTACATTGGACTATTTAATGCTTACAGGAGTACTGTCTGTAGGTATCATTACCCTCAGTCACTGAGGAGGAAAGAAAGGCAAAGAGAAATGACATAACTTGCCAAATATCACAAGCTGGTAACTAGTAGGGCCAGGATTGGGAGCTAGGTCTGTAGGACTCATGTTGTGGTGTTGGTCACCATGCTGCATAACAGAGTCCTCTAGTGGATGAGATAAGGCAAGGGAAACACACACACACACACCAGGCTTAACCTTCTGGTGAAATCAAGTGCAATTCTACTGAGGGTTGCATTTATATATCCAGAGTCTGCTCACTTCTCACCACCTTTGCAGCTACCTCCTGGGCCAAGGCACTATCTTCTCTTGCTATTATTGCTATAATTCCCAGTTGGTCTTGCTGGCTCACCTTCATCCCCTCTGCAGCCCTGTGTCACATATAGCTACATTTCAGTTAATGAAGGGCTATATAACCGATGGTGGGGCCTCATTCATTTATAATGGAGCTGAAAAATCCCTATTACCTAGTACATTGTAGTTGCTGTTATGTTACAGTTGTCTGTGTATCAGTACTTACCATAGAGGTTTGTAGTTTAAGAACAATGGCTACACCGTGGAGCCTATGTGTATAGCAGGCTCTTCCATCTAGGTTTGGATAGAGACACTCCATGATGGTCATACAATGACGACATCACCTATTGATGCATTTCTCAGAAGGTATTGTTAAGCAATATATGACCTACTCTCAATAGAGCAGCCAGGAGGAACCTACTGGAAGGTCTTGTGTACCATTATTCAAAGTCCTCAGATGTAGCAAAAGCCAGAGCCTTATAGGGATCTGCCAGCTCACCCACCTCACTCTGGGCCTGGCTACCTTCCTTTGGCCCTCTTGATCCTTCCCCCTCAGTGTCCCCTACCCCTGCTGTTCTTCCACATGCCAGGCAGGATCTAGACTCAAGACCTCTGCACTGCTGTTCCCACCTGGAATGTCTTTCTTTCAGGCAGGCACATGCTCCCTCCCTCACTTTATGTAACAGGGTTCTGACTGAAGACAAACCACACCAGCTCTTTAAACAACATTGTAATACAAGAAGGTGTTAACTAATATAATTGTTATCTAATGAAATGGCAAAAATGTCTCTGAGGATTTGTTTCATGAGATCTGGAAAGACCGTGCACAGGACTCAGCTGCCACTCCAGGAAGGCTCTGCTGCTGCGTGGTGAAGAAGTGTGGCAGGGGTGATGCCCACAGCAGCCACAGCCGGCGGAATGAAGGGGCAGCAAACCCTTTCCCTTTTCCCAGATTTGGGTCTACCTCTAACATCCCCTATTTGAGGAGTTTGACAAAAAGCCAACAGAGCAGTTCATTGGATTTACAGCAAGACGATGCCCAGAACAGAGGATGGTTTTGAGACAGAGAATTTGAGTCAGCAGCAGCGACGCCAACTTCACCAAAGTCTGTGTATCTCATGGGGACCTTTCCTGAACACCCCAGCTGGTGGTACCTGATCTGACCCTTTTTTCTTTCCTGTTTTTACTTCTCCCTAACCCTCATCTAGCTGACTAGCAGTAGCAGGTGCTTTTTGTTTTGTATGCCACATTCCCCTGGCTCACCTCTGCCCTGGCAGCTGCTGCAGTGGACACTGACTCTTGCCCTTCCCTGTCTATGTCTGTGTCCCTCAGTTAACATCTGCTTCTAGCCAGCTAAAAGGACTGCCTATTCTACATTAGGGCTTCTTGATCTCACCACTGTTGACATTTGGGGCTGCATTTCTTTGTTGTGGGAAACTATGCTGTGTATTGTACAATGTTCAATAACACTCCTGGTCTGCCCACCAGATGCCAGTAGCATCACCCTTTGATGACATCCACAAATGTCTCCCAGATGGCCTTGGGGACAAGGTGCTCCTTGTTGATAATTTCTGTTCTTGATGTAGACATATATGTGATCCATGGCTGTGTGAGGCCCAGGTAAGCAGATCTGTGTTGGCCTCCGATCAAGTGGGTTTGATTCTATACAGTGTCATATCTTACCTTGGACAAGTCACCAGCCCTGACTAAGCAGCATTTTGTCCAGTTGTAAAATTAAAATAACACTATCTCATGGGGCTACTGTAAAGATTAAATAAAGAAATCCATAAAGAGTGATTAGTACAAACCAACTGATCAATACAAATCAGTACTAAGTCACTGTAATTCAAAGTACAGCATCAGGGCACAGCATGGGAGGCACATTGTTTGGCCAACACATGATGCTGAATATCTAGTATCTGTTTATGTCACTGCTTGGGCTTGACACTGGTCTCAGGGAAATGAGTGGTGATCAAGTTCCTAAATCTCACAGATTTCATACAAGTGACCATCAGATGCTGGATTCTGGGCAATAATGATAATAATGATTCTGGGCAATAATGATAATGAGACACTCCAGCAATTGAGATGGATTTAAAGGCAATTAATATTTTGAGTGCAACAGTATGACACTGCAGAAAAATAATAAACACTTTTTATCAGTAAACTTCACTGCAATGCTTGGAGTCAGCTTGCTGTTTGATTCATCTAATCAATTTACAGTTGCAAGGACACCCAAAAGAATCAAAGTAACAAATACATTGAATTTCAGGCCCCTGAGTGGTTTATTCATCTCAGCACTTTGATATTGCTGAATATAAAGCTCTCACTGGTAGAGGGGACTTGAACTATTCAGATACAAATCCACTGTGGTGAGCAGCACAGAAGTCCCAGGCTTTGGAGAAAGGAATGAAATCTGGGTCCCTGACCAGCTCTGCTCCCACTCACTCCTCCAGAGCAGTTTTCTCACCTTTAACATGGGCAATCCAGCTGAGTTCTTTGGCCTTCTGTGAAGTTCCATGCCATCCTCACCATGCCCTCAAAAAGGAAGTTGAGAGCAGAGGTGGTACTCTCTTTGGTGCCTGTGAAAGATGCCTGTTGAAATCTTGTACCTTCTTTCCTTTCTCCTTAGGTACACAGTTCTGCACAGTGGACATCACCAGGAACTCGAGAAACTGCCCATACACAACGACCCAGAGTCCCTGGAATCATGCTTCTGATTGAGGATGTGGATTACCACTTGGTCATTCATTCCTATTCATTTGTACAAACAGGACATCTTGGCATCATGCCTGATCCTCATCATTACCACTAAGGCATGAGGCAGTGGGGGCGAGGGCCCAGTGAAGGTACACGGAGGAGAGTGTTGGGCAGGACCTGAGGCCAGAGCATCGAGGATCTCAGAATTGTGAAGGGATTCTAGGCATCTTCAGATCCAGCCTCCCATCCGAAGCAGAAGTAGCACTTTTCATTGCTTCTCTGGAAGTTGGTCAATTTCATTTTGTGAGTCTCCAGAGACAGGAGGTCACTGCCTCTCAGTGCAGTCCCTTCTGTGCTGTGAAAGCTTTAATTATAAAGAAGAACACACCTTCAGCTTCCACCAAGGGCCATTCAGTTGTCCCCCTCTCTCCCTGAAAGCCCTTGCATACCAGAAGACAGTGATCTGCCATCCTCACCTTTTCCTGTCTATCCTCTACACTAAACATCTCCCGGTTCTTTCCCATACTGGCACCTTCTTTTGGGTGTGCTTTGGTGGGTGAACTAGCTCTCTGGATGAAGTTCAGATGATATCCATGCCAGGATGCTGTCCAGAAGCAATAGAGGACTGACAGTGGAGCATCAGAAGTTTTTGTTTCTAGTCATAAACATTTTAATTGTCTTCCTTCTTTTATCTCTCATCCCTTGGGGACAGATTTTGGAGGCTCTGCTTAGGTTCTGGTTTTAGATCCATTACCAAAAGGCATCTAAACAGTTGATATGGTGTGTGTGTGTGTGTGTGTTTAAAGTTGGCATTTCTTACTGAAATACTGATGATTAATTCGGTCATTGGAAATAGATCCTCATTCCCTTCCCTTCCATGACCATGACCATGCATGACCATGGGAAAATTATCCTTTTCCAAGAATGTTGATTGAGAATGGGGGATACTGTGTTGTCCAATGGAACAACTTTTAAGGGCACTCAGGGCCCTGTGCTGAGTAGCACCTGTCCCAGTCAGGGCAGTTTCCTCCTTTGGGAAAAGATATAAAAACAGGGGAAATGTCAAGGACCCCCACCTGGGAAGCTCCTGGGGCTCCATTTTCTGCACATTTTAGTAGCATCTTATTCCCACTAAACTCCTAAGATACTTCCCATTCTTTGCTAAAGGCATCACCATCTGGCTTAATCTTAGATAAATATGCCCCAGGTTGAGATTCTCTGAGCAAGTTTTTTCTAGCTGCCTTTCCTTTGGCTTCTGGTGGGGGCGGACGACAACCTATTGAAAAGATTTATTGCTAGTCCTTATGGTGAAACAGGGAGAACAAGGAAATTGGTGGGAAGGTGGGTGGTGGTGGGAAGATGAGTGGTGGGTACATATATAACACACACAGCAAGGTAAAGATGTGCCTGAAATTTAAACTTTACAAGTTCTCCTCGCCCTCCCACTTGGTCTGTTCATCCTTCCTCTTCCTCGGGTGTTTTAGTCAGCTTTTTTGCTGTTGTGACCAAATAGTCTGATAAGAACAATTTTAAGGAGGAAGAGATTATTTGGGGCTCATGGTTTTGGAGGTCTTTATCCACAGACAGCTGGCTGCATTCCTTGGGGCAGGAGATGAAGCAGAGCATCAAGGTGGAAGTGTGTGGCAGAGGAAAGCAGCTGGGAACATGGCACCCAAGAACCAGAGAGACAGTTCCTCTCCTAGACAAAATATAAATTCCAAGGACATGCCCCATGACTCACCTCCAGACACACCCTACCTGCCTATAGTCACCATTTAGTTAATCCCTGTTGGGGATTAGCACATTGATTAGGTTAAGACCCTCATAATTCAATCATTTCACCTCTAAACCTTCTTGCATTGTCTCACACATGACTTTTGGGGGCACATCTAATATCTATGCCACAACATCAAGGATCTCAGAAGCCACTATTTCCTCCTTAACCTGAACCTCCTTAACCCATAAAGGCAGAACTCCTTAGCCACCCATTTTCCCTTTGTCCTTAGATATCTTGAAAATGAACAATTGGAGCCCATGGAGGACTAGGGCAACTGAAAATCTGGTTTTAGCACTGCATAAAACCAAGGAATAAAATCTGGGAACCTTATATCCCAGGACATTCACCGTTCTGGGCAGACTAAGAATGGTTGAGCGCCGCATTCATAGAATCTTCCCTGTGTAGAGGACTAATCCCTCTCCTCAAGTTGATTTTCTTTCTTCCCTTTTTCATGCAACAGTTAGAGAATGGTGGCTCTGGAGGTATGGTGTTCTCCACATGCTGTCTGTACATGGTCTCTGTTCTCCAAGCATAAAGCACTTCTTAGGGAAAGAATAAAACAGATGAGAAGAACCAGATTCCAGTGAGTAGAAATACACTTACGAGCTGGTAAATGTTGATGCCCTGAACATTGATGGGCTCTGCTTTTTAATACAGGTGTGCATATACACATAAACACAGGACGATTTCTTTCCTATGAAATATTTCTCTTCCCAGCAGCTTCACAAGCACATCTGCTCAAGGAAAATATTATTTCTCAGTGGTAGCTTTCCCATATTAGGTGGTGACTCAGATTCAGTAAGGATCCAAAGATTACAACATAGATACACAAATGAGAGGTTTCTCTGTGGAGGCCCTCTCCTTCTTTCTGACTCTCTCTAGTCATGCTTCTGGGAGCTGGCTCATGATTGGTGTCTACAGAGGTCACAGACAGTAATGGCAAAACTAGTAACACTCATCATTGTCAAGAAAGTGGTCTCCCTTGCAGAAGAGAGCTTCACAAGCATGCTCTGCTGTCTCTTTGGACTAGGATTGGGATGACATGGTGATAAGCCAACTGCCCACAATCAAAAGATAGGATCAGATTTATTCTGCTTGGACAATTGCCAGCCTGGCATTAGTTAAAATGTGGCTTCCTGGAATCCAGATAATAGATCATGCATGGAAGACTCAGAAGGAGAAGACGTCTAGCTGTCCAAGGACAGAGGGGACCTATACCTTGTCCTCTTCTCTAGGAAGGTCCTCCTCTTCCTGCAGGAAGCTTGCAATATCAAGAAGAGATGCTCCTGGGACTGAGGGTGATACAGCCCCAACCAGTCTGCTATATTGACCTTGACGATCATCAGCAGTCAGATCACCTCCTTGCCTGAGATAAAGGGATTCACTGAGCTTCCTCTCCCCTTGATTCCAGTCCAGAGGACTGTCTACCCCCAACGTCATCCTAGCCCTCACCACTAGCAACTAGGAAGCAAATGAAATAAAATGTACCCCTTCAACTGTGTGTTTGTAGAGAAACGTTTTCTTTCTGAGATCTCACCTTGCCTCACCATTTGCACTTCATGCTGCTAACTTGCTGTCTGGAAGCCAACTGCTGTCTGTCTGGGGCATGTGGGGTGGGTCGGGGAGGGCAAGGGAGTGGAGTAAATAAATTGCCTTTAATGTTGTCTTCAAATAAGAACAAACTAATAATGTCTTCTTGGTGCTGTATTGTCTACTTTATCTCTTTGGTATTGGAGCTGTCTTTGGTGAAAGATCAGAGTTACCTTGCTCTTTCTATTAGTCTGCTTGTCTCTGGTCAAAATCTTTGCTATAACGCCTGGTCTAGGAAGAAAAAAAAAAAGATTAATGCATTTGCTTCTTGGGGCCAAAATTTGCAATCTCTTTTCTACCCAGTCATGAAAACTCTGGCCTCATATTTGGTTTGCATTTAACAACTGAGGTGTTCTTCCTGCTTTGGCCCTTATCCAGCACTTGCCTCCCAGGTCTGGTCTTCAGGATTTCTAAGCTGGAAGGGTCATTATGAGTGCCTCGGGCCAGTCACCAACCACCTCTGTTAGGAGTTTCACCAAACATGTGCTCTTACTTTATTATTAGTTACCTAATATCTTTATTTAAGTCCATTCAAGTTTTCCTTTGCACAAATTTATTTTAGAAGGAAACATTATATCAGTATCCAGAATAGAAAATCAGGTTTACTTGCCATAAATAGAGAGCAGCCATAGAGATAAACAAATAAAAGCAAAACAAGGCTATTAGGTTGTAGCTAGACACCAGAACTCAGACCTTGTCCTCAACTTCAATGTTGACAAGTGTCTAGTATCCGGGAGCTGTTAAAGGTATCCTGCCTCTCCTGTAGGACTCTTCTTGCTAATTGGAAGGGTATAATGAGATTTTACAAGAGAATGAACTTCTAAACTTTAGAAATTCATGTGATTTAACTACATGTTGCATTCCATTCATTGGGGACCATGAAACTGCTTTAAAATTTTAACTATTGTTATATTCAATTCAGGATAAGCTTCTCCCTCCCTTTACCTTTTCTTTCTTTCTTTTTTTTAAATATTTATTTTTTTAGTTGTAGGTGGACAGAATATCTGTATTTTATTTTTATGTGGTGCTGAGGATCGAACCCAGTGCCTCCCTCATGCTAGGCGAGCACGCTACCACTGCGCCATAACCTCAGCCTCCCTTTACCTTTTCTTTTGATTCATTCCAGAAAAAAAAAATTAATAATAATGGTAATAATAATAATAACAACAGCAGCAGCAGCAACAGTGAGAGAAGCTAATATTTTACTTTTTTATTTTGAACCCAGGGTGTTGCACTGCTGAGCTACATCACAGCCCTTTCTGTTTTTTATTTCATGTTTTAAAATTTATTAGTTCTTTTAAACATTTTTTTGGTACTGGGTATTGAACCTAGGAACACTTTACCACTGAGCCACATCCCTAGCCCTTTTTATTTTTTTTATTTTTTAGTTTGAGACAAGATCTCACAAAGTTGCTTAGGGCCTCACTACATTACTGAGGCTGGCTTGGAACTTTCAGTCGTCCTGCCTCAGCCTCTCAAGTTGTTAAGATTACTGGTGTGTAGTAAA